>JBBPBX010005224.1:0-30215 GCA_038048925.1 Garcialebias charrua | reverse complement strand
ATATCTTCAATTTATTTTTATTTTTCTGAAGGATGGCACAAGATGGAGTTTGGTTGTGGTGAAAAGCTGCTGGGAGTGAAAGTAATCCAGGGGTCATTTTCAGAGTGTTTACCGACTGTGGCCAAAGTCTGAAGTCGTGTAGGCAAAAGAGTAATGGTGTTTTGAAGCACTTGTGGTTTCTCAGAGGAGAAGAGTTGGTGTGCTGGTGGTGGGTCACACCCTGGTTCAGTCACCAGTCAGATGCCACCGACTCATTCATGCTCCGCTGCTTTTGAATTATTCAAATTCAATTCAGGTTATATATCACCAATTCAGGACAGAAGTCGTCTCAGGCCACTGAACAGGGACATTCACAAACATATAAAGTCGGTTAATAATATTTATCTAAGGAGCCAACAGATTGCTTTGAGTTTTTACTTCGTTGCAGTCTCCCACAGATGCAACAGTAGAAAGGAAAAACTCCCTCATGAGGATGAAACCTCAAGCAGAACCAGGCTCGGCACAAGCGGCCATCCGCCCACCAGGTTATAGGTTATAGGAGGGAAGACAAAAAAAGACAGAATCACACGTTAGGAAAGAATAATTACAAATACAGGTAGTCCCTGACTTACGAACAAGTTCCGTTCCTACTCCCGTTCGTAACACGAAAATCGCCGTAAGTTGAAAATGCGTCCAAACGGCACCTCATACATGCACCTCATACATCATACATCCAAAGGGCACCTCATACATCAAGCACCTCATACATACAGTACTGTATTTTTACCAAGCACTTAGCCTCTCCTAACACATTGCCCTACATAATTATCAAAAACCACATACATTTAGGAGCCATAATGAAGGAAAGAGTTAATTTCTTACTGGGAGCTGGTCATTTCTTCCTCCGTCTGTTAGCATGTTAGCTTGTGCACCTCAGAGCTCCTGCAGCTTCACACGGTCCACTACAGCAACGTCTGTTAGCATGTTAGCTCGTTGCTTAGCTGTAGCCTCTGCCTCATAAACCTTTGCTCCAAAAAATAAGGTCTCTGTATTTCCACGCACGGTCCAGCAGTCCACAGTTAGCATATTAGCCCCTCTGTCCTCTGCTCCGGTCTCTCCCGTAAGTTCCAGCGCGTCGAGCTCCTCCTCCCTTCCTCCCTCCCTCTGGAAGTTTCCATTGAGCGCGTGTCAACCTCCCCCTTCCTCTCTCCCTCCATCCCTCCACTGAGCGCGCGTCAAGCTCCCCCTCCCTNTATCAACCGTGCGCACGCACAAAAACATTGCGCACGTCACTTTCCACGCAAAGTGGCGTATGTATCAAATCTGATATGAACGGGAATATCTGCGCATCCACGTACAAATCCACGGCTGCTCCCCTGCTTGCGTACGCACGTTTCTGTGGTTATATTTCCTTTGGCGACACTTACAGGTTATTCAGAGAAACTGTGTCCATGATATGAAAATAATCATAAATCCCACCAAACACACATGATTAACAATTATTACATCCACATGGACGCAATTAGATGAGTGGATATAAAAGCATGCGCCAAATAGTGGCAACGATATTGACAACAATGAGATGTGATTTCTTTAAATAAGAAGTTAACCAAGCTGTACCAACACGCCTACGTTTAGGTCAGTGTGTAGCGCGGTTGCCTTTAGTTCCAAAGGTCATGAGTTCGAATCTCGCATGGTACAACGTTTTTTTCTTTTTGTTCATTTGATAAAATGAGGTCAATTTGTCATCTAGTACTTTAAAGTTATGGCAGCATAACTAACTATAACTAACCGACTAACTGTAGGATTGATCAAAAAGGAAAGTCTTAAAACTGGACAATGTGTCAGCCTCACAGACAGAAACTGGAAGTTGGTTCCTCAAGAGAGGAGCCTGAGAACTGAAAGATCTTCCTCCCATTCTGCTTCTGGAAACTCTATGACCCGCAAGTAAACCTGCAGTCTGAGAGCAAAGTGCTCTGTTTGGAAAATATGGAACCTTAAGATCTGTACTATAAGATGGACCTAGGTTGTTGAGGGCATTGTAGGTTAGAAGAAATATTTTGAATTCAATTATGAATTTGACAAAGGCACCATTTCATCCAAAGTGCACATCTAAAGGCTGTCAGGAGAAGAAAAAAAGGTTCTTGAGAGATCTTGGTTCTGCATAAATAAGGTCATTACTATTCTTCATGTCTTTTATTTTACACTTTTCTTGGGTGTAACTGGGACCCTGTGTACACAATTTCATTCCACCACATGTATGACAAATAAAGAAACTTTGATTTTATTTTTTTATATGGTTCGTTTCTTCAAAGTCAAAGTCAACTTTATTGTCAGAACTGCAATATGTACAGGACATACACAGGATTGAAATTGCGTTTCTCTCAGTCCCTCGGTGCAACAGTAACCATCTAAACACTAAACACTAAAACATTTAATAAACATAAGCATAAAATAGTAAAAGTGTAACACTGTCCTGAGTTTTTTCATAGTAGTATAAAAGTATGAAAATTTACACCAACACTGAAACACCAAACACCCAATGAACATAAGCATAAAATGAAATAATAAAAGTGTAATACTGTCCTGAGTTTTTGCATAGTAGTATAAAAAGTATATCTATAAAATAAACTGAAGGTTCTAGCATTGACATTTGCAAAGAGTGGCACAGCAGCATATGAGTTAATGTACACAGTATATGTATGAGGTAGTTGATGTTGGTATAGAGGCAAAGTGGCATATGCAGTGAGGCACATAAGGCACATTTGGCATCCTTAGATAAGGCTAGTCAGAGAATACTGTATATGTATCAGCAGTAGTGTAGATATAAAAGTAGTGTAAATGTAAACAGTAGTAATAAATGTAAACAGTAGTAATAAATGTAAACCGTATTAATAAATGTAAACAGTGAATGTAAACAGTAGTAAGACTAATAATAATAATAATAATGAATTCAATTTATAACGCGCTTTTCATTAGTGAAAATCACAAAGCGCTACACACATTGAATGCTACACACATTCATACACCGGTAGCGGCAGACTACCATGCAAGGTGCTTTCCAGTCCTAGGCAGTAATGTAATACAAACATTAGTGCAAATATGAGAAGTAGTGCAAACTGAATGAGCACATGACAGAGAGTTTAGTGAATAACCCGTTTGATGACACAGAGTCCAGTGTTAAAAACTTGAACATGTTGATGCAACATGTAAAATATGTTTTACAACTGAGTGAAAAATGAAAGAACCATAGTTTGTTTAGAAATGTATGTCTCCAGCGCTAAAGGGAAAATTATTCTTTTGTGTGTAGTATAAAGGGTTCCTTCATCCTTTCCTCACGTGCATGTTGAGATGATGTATGTCCTCTCTAAGATTAGGGTCTTGCTCTTGACAGGGTTTATTGATAGCTTTAGCAAAGGGCTGATGCTGGCTGCCTCAGTGAAAACTATTCAGAAATTTCATATTACAGTAAGCTTGCAAAAACTGGCTTCTCAATTTTTTACTTTAGGTGTTAAACATGAAGAAGTTTGAATTCCTTAATTTAAAAAAAAAGCTACAGTATGTAGAGACTACTCTTACTGGGCATGAATGGACGAGCTGTAAACCCTCGAGGCTGAATGGGAAACGCTGTGAGTGACAAACAGCTGACTCTTATCGGTCACTGTCTCAGATTTCCACTCGAGCACCAACAACAATCCCCTTGTTTCTTTTTAATGGCTTGTCCTGCTCTGCTATCAAACTTAACACTGGATCCCAGATCAGTTTTCCTTTCTTAAATCCCTCTTGACATCGACCTAATTTGCAGCCTTGGTAATGTCCTACACCTGCCTCAGCTTAGTGCGCAAACTCCTCAGACCGCGGTCAGCGGTTCAAATCTCATAAATCTTCCTTTTGAAGGATAAATATAGTAGAACAGATTTGCAGCATGATTTATTTTATATTTGCATACGGTGTGCCCTTTCTCCCTTCAGGAAGTGGAGCAGCAGCCTCTGAGCATTCATCATTTACATGACGTGCCCTAAATTCAGAGGACTGGTGAAAGCTGCCGGTTTAAGGGGCTTCCATACAGCTCGCTGCTTTTTCTAAACGTTCCCCATGATAATAAGGTGGGAAAGCCGAAGGGCAGCAGCAGTTTTTGGTAGTGCAGAATTCTGAATATTTTACTCCCATTACACATTCTTCTAGAAAATACCTCAAATGAAAATGCAACATTTAAGTGCATATTTTTTAAAGGGGACCTCAGATGTATTTTTTAAATTTTTATGGTATTTCTGTGGGATATCCAGACCCTATTCCTTCAATTTAATGCACAAAATAATTATTAGATAATCAATTATACCCTTTTTAATTCTGCCATTTTTAACTTTCGTTTTGAACGACCGGTTTCTTGAAGTCCACGCCCTTCAACGATCTGTTCACGCCCTCTGTAACAGCCAGTATCTGTAATGTGTTGTTGTTTTAAAATTAGCTCTTTTTTTATTACTCATTTGACTTACTGTTAGTGTTAGCTTAAGATAACTTACCGAAACCCGTCTGAGCGCGCCGCAGTTTGCTGCTCCTTTTAGCATTAGACCACCCGAATCCGAAGCTAATGTTAGCTTGTTCCTCTTCCGGTTTTCGCCAGCTCCGCTCGTTGCACGCGATGAGATTTTGGGAGTTATCGCTGTTCCAGTGAAGACAACACAAAGTTCACCAAGTGTCTCCCGTAAATTAATCTGTAAGGAGAAGGTCCTCTTGCTGCGAGCCTGCTGCGAGGCTGCTGCAAGGCTGTACAGTTGAAGCTCCGCTCCATCGCGCCGGAAGAGGGTCCCGTCGAACCCGGTCCTTCCGCCTGTGGTCCGCTCGTTTAATTTTTGCCGGCTGCGCGTTGGCAGCGATCGCAAATACACTAAAAATTGAACTAAAACATAAAAATAACAATTATACTTTATTTATAAAGCCATTTAAAAAAACACAGCTGCAACAAAGTGCTGTACACATGAAATTAAGAACATATAAACAAAAGATGAGATGAAATCATGAAAAACAACAGTCATGTGTTTAATACAGAAGTGGGTTGAGCCTAACCAGGGGTTGCTAGGTGAGGGGCTGGACTCAGGTTTGATCTGATTGGCTGGCGGCTTGTGACGTCAATAAATGCAGGAAGTGTGAATCCTGGTGTATTTATCAAAAATAAATAAATCTACTTAGAGTAAATAAACCACTGGGTGCATTTTTTTGGCACAAGGACTGTTTTTTTATGAAGTAAATACCCAAAGTTTAGTAAAAAAACATTAAAAAGTGAATTTTGCATGTGTGGTCCCCTTTAACCAAAAGAAGCTCCTATGAGTCAGGATATGATCGTAGCACATTTGTGAAGAATCCTTGTAATGGCATGATGCACCACCACTTCCCCTTAAATGGCGTCAGATAATAAATAAATATATACAGGTAGTCCCCGACTTACGACGGAGTTCCGTTCCTACGTGGCGTCGTAAAGCGAATTTCGACGTAACTCGAAACATACGTCCAAACTGCACCTTATACGTACAGTACTGTATTTTACAATGTGTGGCTCTGAGTCAACTGATGCATTTAAAAGAAGTTTTTAAGACTTATCTTTTCAAACAGGCTTGTGGTTAATTGTACTTATAGATTTTAGAGTTTATCATGTGCAACCTTTTTATACAGCATGTTTTAAGAGTTTATGATTTTATCATGTGCATTTCTTTTTGTAAAGCACTTTGTGATTTTATCTGTGAAAGGTGCTTTTATCTGTGAAAGGTGCTGAAGTTTAGTTTAGTTTAAAGTTTACCGAGCACTTAGCCTATCCTAACACAGTACCTTACATAATTATCAAAAAACACATACATTTGAGAGCCATAATGAAGGGAAAAAATAGTTAATTTCCTACTCTGGACTAGCCTGGCCCTCGCCTTCCTGCACAGCTCCGCTCAATTCTCATTTCCCTTCACTGCACAGTCTGGGACTTCTCTCATAGACAACGATTTCTCCGGCTGATTTTTGACCGGACCAATCAGAGAACAGAAGGGGCGGAGTTTTTGGCCCCTAACCCACGCCCCCACCTGTCCCAGCGCGCAGCCAGCGAGCAGCCGCATGTTCTCATTCAAAGCGATGCAGGACTGTTTTATATGTGACACAAATGTATTAATTTCCCCTTCTTAATCCCTTATCTGGAGTTTTCTTTTTTTTGGCCAAAAGTCAAGTGATCGCTCCCTCCTCCTCCTCCTCCTCTCCCTCCGCTGATGAGGAAATGCCTCAGGTTGTCACGAGAGAATTAAACTCGGGTTTTACGTTGCTGCCCGAGTCCCATCAGATTTTCTGGTCTTCTGGTGTGCTGGACCAGCGATCCATGGTTTTATTTTATTTTTTTAGAACGTTTTATTAACATATAAACACAGAATATGCAGCGGCAGCGAGAGAAAATGCAGCAGGAGGCGGAGCAGATGTCAAGTTCAACAGACCACGGGGGAGCAGCCATATATGGCTCTGAGGGGGAGGGAGCAGAATGCTTTTCCCTGTTCAAAATTTTTCTAAGATCCAATGGTTTTGTTCCTCAGCAGAGGCCACGCCTCCAGCAAGAATCGGTTCTCTATGGAGAAAGTCCAGACCCTAGTACGAAGCGAAGTGAAGGACAAGGGTCTGGTTTTAACCAGGCTAACTCTGAACTGCTGGTGAAGCCATTTCCTCCGTTTCTCCCTCCCTCCCTCCAGATTCTCCATTCGTTTACGATGTAAAACCGCCGTCCATAAAACAGCTAGTTTTCCACAGCTGCTGCCTGTTTCTGCCTGTCCAGCTTGCTCCAACAAGTTTTGTTTTGTTTTTTGAATGTCCAGAGGACCAGACTTAGCTTTTTTAGAGAGTACAGGCAGCTGTAGCTTCCACAGCTAGCAAAACGGAAACCGGAAACTGCGTAAATCGGCTTCAAAATAAAAATAAATAAATATTTTTTTTATGGAGATGCGTGTCGTAATCACGAAACGTAAGTCGAGGCCGTCATAAGTTGGGGATACCTGTAATTTGGAGCCCAGATGGACACCTCAGCTCTCTCTATCCTCTCAGGTAGTCATAATGTTACGGCTGATCGTTGTTGTGAATCGGTGCAGATTTATTAACTATACAATTTGCAACTTAAAATATTGTTTTTCAGAAACGTATTTTATAATTGAAGGATTTTCTGTTTTGATTCTTCGTACCATTCTTCATATTCTTCATGTGGGCACCTGTGGCTGAGTGGTTAGAGCAGTCATCCTCCAATGTAAGAGTTGGGGGTTCGATTCCACCAGCAGTCACATGTCCAAGTGTCCCTTGGCAAGACACTGCACTGCTCATTGCTTCCAATGTGTGTCCCATTGGTGTGTGGATGATAAAGCACTTGTTGGTCTCTACAGATTCAGATTGGCTTTGATCTAGTAGAGTGCTGTATGAATGGGTGAACGAGGACACAGATTGTAGTGTAAAGTGCTTTGAGTATCTTGATGAGGTAGAAAAATGCTATATACCGGTAAGTGCAGTCAATTTACCTGGATCCACTTTGACATTAAAAGCTGAGAATCCACACATGGAGCCACAGGTTGAGCTATTCATATCTGCCACAACTCCACGATGCATCTGTTTCCAGTTTTAATCTTCAGCAGCACTTAACAGTCTGCAGACTACAGCACTGTTTGTCCCAGGCTGCGTGGGTCTTGCCCAGACAGATGTTTAAAGTGAACAGTGTCCCTGTCCTCTAGACTTCTAAATTAGGCCTGCTTAGTCAGCTCAGCTGTCCTCTGCCTGCTATGATGCCTGAGCTCAAGCTGCGGAGACACAATGGTCTCCTTGGAGAGGGTGCAGGCTCTGCTGATGCTGGAAGAAGCAATGCTCTGGAATTTAAAGCACAGCTTGAGCTGAATTCGAACGTGCCAGATACACCGCAGTTTGCAGCCAGACACTGTGTGTGTGTTTGTCTTCTTGTCCTGCTTTTTGATCGTTTTCCCACGTTTTTCTTTTGGTTGCTACAACAGAATTGTATTGGATAAAGGAAACATTTTTATGGTGGCCTTTAAATTTTCTTGCACACGTTATGTTTCACACAGCTCATGTAAATCAGCTAATATCTATAAAAGCACACGCACAAGCGTAAGCCTGTATGTGTATTCCCAGACGTTATTGGTCTGTACGTTGAGGTTCCTCTTGGACCTCAGACCACAGCTCATATGACAGCAAGCATATCTGTGGTTATGACATCAATGGTTGTTGTTTGTTTGCCTCTGTCGGTGTCTTCAGGCCGCACCCGGTGTGGCATGAGTGCTATTAAAGGTCCTTGAACTGAGCGAACAGGAACACACAAACTTGTCATTTATCCTTATGTCATCAAAACAGCCAGGCAACAAGATGAGTTAAGGTGGGCACTGTTTGTCTTTTAACTCATGTTTTTCTTTTAAAAAACATAGCTCTGTTTAAAAATACATGTATACTGCATATACATGAGTCTGATATGGACTTTTTTTTGTCTACGTCTATCAAAATCTTTTTTTATTTGCTGCTTTATTCAGTTTTATGAGGGGTTTCCTTCAAATTGAACTCTTGTATTTTATTCCTGCAGCTAAATAGGGGTGATGCTTGTTTGGTCATTTTACACCTATACTGTAGTTTAATGTTAAGTAGCTTTCCATTCAGTTTTGTCCACTAAATAAGACGCACAGCAATATGTTCATTCAACCTTCATTTAGGCAGGTTAATCCCATTGAGCCTCAAGGACTCATTTACAAGAGAGACCTGGATATGTAGTTGTCATTTCTTGGTATACGTGGCTGAAATCCCTGGAAGCTCTTCTGCTGTGTGAAAGGAAGTTCTCCATCCTGTGTGCTTTTCATTATTCATGCTGAGATGCTGCATTTTGTCGTGTTGGCCTCTTAGCTGAAGCCAGCAATAAATTCTGAGCAAGCTGGTGAATATAATAATCAAGCTCAGAGCTGTAGGAACAGCTGGAGGATTTCTAAGCTTCTGAGTTTTTAAGAAACTCGACAAAAGTTTATTTTGTTCCTTTTGTAAACTTGTATATCTACCTTGGAGCAGCTGACGTGGCGGCAGAGTGAGAGGAGGAAGGAACTGACAGCGAGACGAGATGAGTTTTAGATTTATAATCCTTCAGACGTGACCCCCATTTCCTGCAGCTTGACGTCCTGGGGAAATGTCACGTCAGACTTCAGTTGGTCAGATTGGACGGACAGGAGGGGGACGCATTGACTCACAACACAAACGCACACATCAGCATGCAGACTTTGTTGTCAATGTCTGCGTATACCAGATTTCCGTTATTTGCATACTTTTTTTTAACACTCTTATGGTCATTTTCTGCCTTTTACCACTTTTCCTGTAGATTCCTACATGTTAATGTTTTTCCCCACGTGTGATGATGGACTCTAAAGCCGTGGCTTTGACTTCTGCTATAAATGTCATCATCACCATCTGAAGGATGCAGTTTGCTTCCAGGAGGATTGGAGGATTATGTAATTGTATGTTATAGAGGAGGATTATAGCCTTAAAATGTATGATGGTTGACCTTTACCATTTGCAACAAGTCATCTTTGACTCCTTAAATCCAGTTTGGGTGCACCCTTTTTTTTTTCACTAAATGTATTTTTAGTGATGTGTTATTTATTAACGGGAACAAGGTGCACGTAGAACATATTTAGCATTATAATTTTTTTAGAAGCTTTTGCAGACTACATGAGTTTGAGTTGCCTCGCCCTCACTTGACTATCAGTCAGTGAGCAGCAGAGGAGTGGAGGTGCTCGTTTTCTCTGCCCATCTGTCTCATTGTGTGGGAGAAGTCTCTGACCTGCTGTAGACAAATGTGCAGCGATGAGGCAGAGAGCCCACTGAGTCTGCCGCACTGCCATCATTAACATGGAGAGTCACACTCCCCCTGTACCGACTTCGATTTCAGTTTCTGCCTTCAGGAGGAACAATACTTCGTCGGCACAGCCCACATTTACTCATCACTCTTAAAATAGCCTATATGCCACGGGTAGTGGTGACGTACTTCCGTTTAAATCTGGGCTCTACGCTACACTTCCGGTTCTGGTCGACAGCAGTTGTTTTTAGCGGTAGCTTCTAGAACTAGACCATGTAAAAGACACAAAAGGTAAATTATCTGCGAGCTACTGGTACAACAAGAGAGATTTGTTGTGTGCCGTTGTGTCCAGTGAATAGCAGGTACAATAGAGCGCTTAGTTTTTTATATTTTAATGCCAGAGTTCGTGGCTAACCGAGTTAGCCTTAAAGCTAACACTCGGTTGTAGCCGGCGTTTTAAACCTCAGAATATTCAAGAGCCAGCATCAAACAGTGGTTAAAAATGAGCTGTACCTGCATTGTTCCAGTGGAATAATTGTCCCTTCCATGACCGGGGCTTTGGGAGAAGCAGCAGAGAGGACAGCGAGGAGGAGAACACAGCTGCAGCTCAGTAAGAAACATGAATGACTCGACTCCCCATCCTGCACTTGTAGATTTAATGTTGGAGTCATGATGAGTGATTTAATAAAAGTTTGTAACTACATACTTTGAAAATAATATTCAGATTTTAACAGTTTTCTAATCTGTAAATATGTTTGTAAACTCCTAGTAACTTCAGGGCTGTTACACCTCTGAAATATTCTCTGCAGTTTCCTTTAATATGAAACCAGAACTGTTTCACTTCAATTAAACTTTTATTTCCTGAGATGTAATTATTTATTTTAAAGCATAACTCTCATAAAGAGTTCTCTGTTTGGTTTTTTACGTTATGAAGGTAAATATGAACACTTTTTTGTTTTTTCAGGTTTGCATCATCTGACCTCCTGGCGTGTTTCTGACCCATGACTGCGCTGCTCTGCCATTCATGGTCGGTGTTCACCAAGAATGAGATGAGAGGAACTCCCCATCAAGTTCAAGTTGTGTTTATTTGTCATATACAGGTTAACACAGAGTTAACAGTACAATGAAGTGCTCAGGATGAGAAGAGCAGATTTGACTTGCTAAAAATCAAACTATACTAAAAGCATGCAAAGTGAAAAAGTAATTATAATATTCACAAAGTCCTGAAGAGAGACAGTAAACATGGTTGGATATACAGTAATGATGCAGCAGGATGAATTTGAATGAACTACTGTAAGTATTTCAAACTAGTAATACAGTACAAGCTAACATGCACATAGTTATATATATATATATATATATATATATACACTACACATAATCAACATTACACAGGTTGTGTGACAGGTTATTGCACAAGTAGTGACATTGAGATTGAATTATTAGTTATTACCAGTTGTTCAGTGTTATTTATTGATTATTTATCCACACCACCCCGTCAACCAATATCCTGCAGCCCGTTGAGTTCTTCCTGTTCTTAAATGACCTTGACCTTGGATGAAAGCAACGGGACCTTGCTGACCGGTACGGTGTCCATCAGTCCACGGTCAGGCGGATTATCACTGCAACTTTTTGACAGTACTCGGCTCAATTAGGACCCGATACCTGAAGAGCAGATGCATAAAAATCTACCTGCATACTTCAGGACTACTGTACCCTGACACTACAGTCACACTACTTACTACTTGTAAGAAAATAAAATGTTCAAAACATTCTGACTTTGTCTTCATATTATCACCCAAAAAAATGTGTATGTTGATTTAAGACAGGCTTAGAGTTCAGTTTATTTTAGCCAGTTTATTAAAAACAAATTTGATGATGATGTTACATTACTGTAGAAAACATATGAGGCACAAGATTTAAACAGTTTATAGCATTACAGCTTCTGACTTTAAGTCACAGCTTCCTCGACAGCTAATGGAGATTTAAAAACATTAATCAGTCAGACAAAGGTAAGTGATGAAGCAGCTCTTCTGTTCAACCATCCACATGGATCACATGTCCTTCGTCATCAGTGGAGAGTGTTTGGATCCGATCTCGGCTCACAAACATCCAGGCTGGACCAGCTGGCTCCCTCCTCATCATCATCACTACGGTGTCCTGTCCAGTGAAAGAAAACATCTCTTATTAAGAGCTGCTATAAACAGTGAGATTCACAAAACCATATAGCAGATATGTGTTGAATATAAAGAGTTTATATTGTCTGATATTTAACTTCAACTCAAGTTTTGTACACAAACTTGAATTAAAATAATTAAATTAAAATAACTTGTGTTTCTAAATCTGCTCTAAATCTCCTGCCTCCTTGTTTGAAACTGAACTGTCAGGTGCCTTTGACTCAAACAGTGGCTTCTGCTGCTCCTCATGGACTGTAAACACTCAGCCCTGACTTCTCCTGCCTCCTTGTTTGAAACTAACATTTGTGTTAAATCAGAAATGTACAGACAAAACACGTTTACTCAACAATTTAGCAAGGGTTAACTATGTTAGCTGTGTTAGCCTACATGATGCAGTTTGGTGAACTGAAAACAAATACAGACTTACCTTCAGAGTTATTTATGTAGTTGGACACATAAAGCTTAAATCCTTTGTCTTTCTTAGATGTGCGCTTTAGACAAAGGTCTGAATAATTCTGTACACATTGACTGTCGGAAAGTCCTGCAGAGATTGTGTAAAGATCGTCATTCTGTGGCTGTGAACCGGAAGTGCGCCCTCTGGCCCATGAATGCGGAAGTGCTAGAAAGGAAGTCCGTGGCATATAGCCTATTTAGAGTCACCAATCAGCCTAACAAGCATGTTTTTTGGTCTGTGGGAGGAAACCGGAGTACCCGGAGGAAACCCACGCATGCACGGGGAGAACATGCAAACTCCACCCAGAAAGGCCCCGGACCGGGATTTGAACCGGCAACCTTCTCGCTGAGAGGCAGCAGCTCTACCAGTTGTGCCACCGTGCTGCCATCATTCAGGTTCCCATCGTGATCAACTGTCTATCAGCTTTGAGTTCAGGTTGCCATGGTGATCATTATCTCAGCTGTGAGTTCAGGTTGCCATGGTGATCAACTGTTCATCAGTTGTGAGTTCAGGTTACAGTGAAGATCACTGTCTATCTGCTGTGAGTTCAGGTTGCCATGGTGATCAACTGTCCATCAGTTGTAAGTTCAGGTTGTCATGGTTATCATCTGTCCATCAGCTGTGAGTTCAGTTCCCTTATCAGTCATGTCACTCGGTGCAACATAAATGCTATGGGAATTGCGCCCCCGCGCGATTACCTGAAAGAATACAATAACGCCTTTACGGCAAGGGCGTCAGCGTCACGCCAGAGACCCCGCTCTCTGGGTATTTAAGGCGCTGACGCCCATCCATCGTTCTCTATTTGCCCTTCACCTCGCTTAAACCTGAACTTTCTCTTTGCGGGACTTCTCTGTTGCATCATCGCTCGACCAGAGGTAAGCTTGCTCCCTACACAGGGCGTACAGAGAATTATTCATGCGTACTGCTGGGATAGTGAAAGATACTCTGGCACATTTTTCCTTAACTCCGAAGTTTTTTCTTCTCCTCTTTCCGCAGACTGCTTTGCTCGATGGCACTAACTGCGTCACACCGCTACCTCTGCTAATTCGTAGCGGGCTAGCCAACGAAAGCGACGCGACGGAGGAGACGTCTCAAATAAAAAGAAAAAGGATTTTGGAAGGACTCGCTCGCCTTATCTCGGACATGCCTCCGGAGAAAGGAAAGCGAAAGACGAGATTTCCGAAAAAGACCAACAGGACGGCGATCCCAACCTCGCGCGCCTGCTCCAGAGGCTGCGGTTTTTCCCTCTCGGCGACGGACACCCATGAGGCCGGTCCTGTCTGCCTGGGAATGTTGCACGCTAAGATGGTGTTGGACGCGCCCGACTCTTGCCCACACTGCAGCCAGATGCTGGAGGCGGTGAGGAGGCATTGGCCAGACTTCGTCGCCAAGGCCATGGGTGCTGCTGCGGCGCCAGCAGACCTGGACACTACTGAGCCTCCCACGCCGGAGCTCGAGAGCATGGCTCTGGATGACAGCACCCGAGTCGAATGGGACGACAGCCCAGATGTGCTGGCTCCCTTGGTGGACTTGACAGTCGAATTTGACACTCGAGGCATGATGAACGAGATCTCGATTTCAGCCTCAGGTGAATTTTCTGCGGATGACGCCGACGTTGAATACGAGGAACAGGGAGAAGACCTCTCCCGCATCCCGGCGCCTGTGCTCTCGGAGACTGAGTTTTCCATCCCTGCTCTGTTCGACTTCTGTCACAGAGCAACGGACGCATTGCAGATCCCATGGCCGGAGCCTCCACCTCATCAACAGGTCACAAGGTTGGCAGGAAATTATTTTTATTCGAAGCAGCAGGCCGCCACGAGGAAAAGGATGCCCATCTTTCCAGATTTCCTCACAGAGCTGACTCGCACCTGGGCTCAGCCCAGAGCTCCCATGTTGTCCCGCTCTCGCAGTTCCTCGACGTGGATGGGATGGATGAAGCGGGTATAGCCAATGTACCTCAAACGGAGGACACGTTGGCATCTCATCTGGCTCCCAAGTCATCTGGGACAAAACCAACTCTCCCTAGCAAAGCCTATTGAGCCTCGGCTTCTCTACTCGAGAAATGCTACAGAGCTCAAGGCCTCACGGCGCGCGCAATGAACGCGTCCGCCATGATGCAAGCGTACTTGGCTGAAAAACTGCAGGAGCTCCAGGTAACGACAGACAAGCAAGCTACCGCCGACCTGCTGGATGAAGCCTGCAGGGCAACAGACTTTGTGCTCCGCATGATGGGGACAGCAGCTGTTGCACAAGGCAGAGGAATGGCTGAGGTGGTCATTGCACAACGCCATCTGTGGATGAACCTAACTGACCTCCCGGAGGGACAAAGGATTCCTTTTCTCCACCATTCAATAGAACCGACGGGACTGTTTGGAAAAGCTCTGGATCAAATTCAAACCAGGCTGGACCAGAGACGGAAACAAGCTGAGGCTTTCTGGGTAGGAATCCCCAGATTAGCCCCCCCCCTCCAAGGAGTCAGCTGGGAGCAGAGCCCCACAGCCTCAACACCACTCAGCCACACCTGTCCCACCGCAAAAGCGGCCGGCATACGAGGCCGAGCACCGGCAGAGACCACCATCGGGCCCACCTCGGACCGAACACGCCTGGAGTAAAAACAGATTTGTTCCCCGCCAGGCGGTCCGACAAAGGGCCTCCTCGGCGAATCGGGACACCAGACAGAAGCGTACGTACCTGATGAACCAGGCCCGCTCCTTGACTTTACAGGATCACCCACCCACGCGGTACGGGAAATTACCTTTTCACGTCCAGACTTTGTTTGTAGCACGGTACAAAAAGCTGGTGACTTCGTTTCATGCACGAATCATGTCTTCTCTGCTGTGAGTGGCATAAAGTCAAATATGTCGTTACACATAAGCATGAATAAAGCTTAAAAAAAGCCTATCTCTGTTTTCTTGACTAAAACAAAACAAAACAACAACAACAAACACAGTAACATCAGCAGCACAGTCCCCTCTATTTTTCCAGCCAATATAAAGGACGGGGGCCATCTTTCCCCCTTCTCTCGCCGCTCACGGGGTGTTAGCCTAATCAATAAACCCCATTAGGGTGCCTCGGGTCTGTCTGCATCAGACAGGCCCAGAGGCGCCTGCAAGCAGGCCCGTCAGTCCGCACAGAGACAGGTGAAGCGGGTCACGTGTTCCAGTCCTCGATCCGTTGTAAACCACGGGACCGGCAATACACAAATCAGACAAACCCGTGACACATCCGCGCTCCAGGGGTGCGCGCCGACAGAATCTGATAACCCACCTTCCTGGCCACCTATTCAACGGATGCCAGTAAGTGACGGGGGGGTCACGGCAGAAACCCGCAGGCCAACACCAGTATCACACGTTCACAAAGACAGTTGTGATGAAACTGCAGCGTGTGTAAACACTCAGTGCAGAACAGAAATGGCACCAGGGCTAAATCAGACTCCTCTTCCTTTTAATCGAAGAGGACTGAACTTTCTGTCACCAACCAATCTAAAGTCTGCTCAACACAAAGGACCATCTCGATCAGCTCCACATCCCCATGCTGAAGCTGTCCCCTTATCCTCAGTGTGCGACATGCCATGCTCAAGCAGTGATCCTGCAACGTGTGACCGCGCTCGCTGTACTGACTCTACTTTCTCCGCAAGCTGAAAAGGGCTGGAGCTTCAACCCCCATCATGTGCACCTTCTACAGGGGTGCCATAGAAAGTGTCCTGACCAGCTGTATCACGGTGTGGTTTGGTGCATGTACTGCATCATGCCGCAAGAGCCTCCAGCGCATCGTGAGAGCAGCTGAGAAGATCGTCGGCACCTCCTTGCCCTCACTGCAGGACTTACACAGCAAACGCCTCACTCGGAAAGCCCACTGCATGGCAGGTGATCCCACACACCCACTACACAGCCGCTTTAGACTGCTGCCATCAGGGAGGAGACTGAGGAGTCTCCAGGCTCGTACCAGTAGACTGAGAGACAGCTCTGTTCATCAGGCAGTCAGAATGCTAAACACTCTGCCTGCTCTGCCTCCTCTCCCATTTGAACTGCCTTAACACAAAAAACTTTCTCACACATTACCACTCAACACAAAGTTTTTAACACTGGACTCTGTGTCATCAAACGGGTTATTCACTAAACTCTCGGTCATGTGCTCATTCAGTTTGCACTACTTCTCATATTTGCACTAATGTTTGTATTACATTACTGCCTATAGTCATACTACTGTTTACATTCACTGTTTACATTTATTAATACGGTTTACATTTATTACTACTGCTTTACATTTATTACTACTGTTTACATTTACACTACTTTTATCTACACTACTGCTGATACATATACAGTATTCTCTGACTAGCCTTATCTAAGGATGCCAAATGTGCCTTATGTGCCTCACTGCATATGCCACTTTGCCTCTATACCAACATCAACTACCTCATACATATACTGTGTACATTAACTTATATGCTGCTGTGCCACTCTTTGCAAATGTCAATGCTAGAACCTTCAGTTTATTTTATAGATATACTTTTTATACTTTTTATACTACTATGCAAAAACTCAGGACAGTATTACACTTTTATTATTTCATTTTATGCTTATGTTCATTGGGTGTTTGGTGTTTTAGGGGTGTTTGGTGTTTCAGTGTTGGTGTAAATTTTCATACTTTTATACTATTATGAAAAAACTCAGGACAGTGTTACACTTTTACTATTTTATGCTTATGTTTATTAAATGTTTTAGTGTTTAGTGTTTAGATGGTTACTGTTGCACCGAGGGACTGAGAGAAACGCAATTTCGGTCCTGTGTATGTCCTGTACATATTGCAGTTCTGACAATAAAGTTGACTTTGACTTTGACTTTGACTCAGCTCTGCTCTTAAACAACACCCCCCCACCGGGTGAAACACAGCTCCCCGGAGGTTTGTCAGGCTCCAGGGCTCTGATGAGGCCAGAGACCAGTAAACCAGACCCAACCAGGAAACGGGCTGGAGTCAAAAGGTCTGCTTGTATACAAAACTTGCAACCCCTCCGAACCATGACTCCCAACAAAAAGAGGAAAAACAGACATTCTGTTCCGCTTTTGTCTAATAATGAAAACAGATTGCCTCTGCCTCCAAACACTCTCGATCAGAGTAGTATAGCGGTACATCTGCAGGAAGGCCCTCTCCCTAACATGGTTGGCCTTCAAGGGACCGCAGAAATCAGGGCCCTTGAGGGAGACCTGGTTCCACCACCTGCTCCTCTCCAGGGACCCTCCACGTCACCAGAAGGAACATTCTCGCCATTTAGGCTGAGAACTGTGGCTAATTTTAGCTTGGTGGCGGAGAGGAACAAACTGGTGGCCTCAGGCCTGCCCTTGGAGGCTCTCTGTGATTCCCCCATTCAAACCACTGAGCAACTTTAAGATAGATTTATTATCTTATAAGATCGCTCTACCCCTGGCTCTTTGCTTGGCGAAACGTGTGGGTGACCTCCATGCTTTGCCCATACATCCAATGTGTACCAGGTTTGCCCCTGACGGGTCAAAGGTCACCCTAAGGCCTAATCCTGCGTATATCCCCAAGGTCTTGACTTTGAACCCCAGAAGTCTGGGCTTTGATCTCTCTTCTTTTCCACCTACTCCTGTCCTCACTCAGGAACAGAAAAGGCTGAAGGCTCTCTGCCCTGTGAGAGCTTTAAGCGCTTACATGCAGAGAACAGCTGAATAGAGAAAAACAAATCAACTGTTTGTGTGCTTTGCTGCACCAGCTACGGGAAAGGCCCTATCAAAGCAGCGCCTCTCACACTGGGTGACTGAGGCCATAAAAAGGGCGTACAGTAGCAAAGGTCAACAGGTGCCCTCTGGAGTGCACGCTCACTCCACTCGGGGCTTGCCCACCTCGTGGTCACTGTTCAAGGGTGTACCGGTTGCAGACATCTGTGCTGCTGTGAACTGGAGCTCAATGAACACTTTTGCAAAGCATTACAGTTTGGATGTTACTGCGTGTGATGTCACTCAGGCTGTCCTTTCTAACACACAGTAGAAAGCAGCCTTGGGATGCCTGCTGAATAAAGGCGGATGTTCACACTAGCATGCATTTTACTGAGCATTTCAAGGGCGTGATTGAATTACATTCCCATAGCATTTGTGACTGGCCATGGCAAAACCAGGAACAAGTCTCCCCTGGGTCATTTTGAGTTATTTACAGAATCTGAAAGTGTGGGTTCTAAGCTATCCGATGATGCCAAACATATGGCACTCAAAAAACAAAAAAAAAATGAAGAAGATACAGCCATTTCAATGTTGGCAATCTGCAAATAAGATTAGGGAGAAAACAGGCCTCAAAGATTTAGAAGAATGTCCCCATTCCAGAAGCTTTACCTGGGGGTGTTAACAATTGCTGTTCATTTACATTAATTTGCCTTAACCCCAACCCCCAGCACTGACTGTCAACACAGACTCTGCCTAGGAAGGTGTGCAGAACTTCAGCTTTGCTGGCAAAATTCCTTTTGATCTTTTGAAAAAAACAAAAAACAATTGTATTTTATGTTATTGTGACATGTTTTACACAATAATAATGTTGATTGTTGGGTCACATAGTTATTGTTACAGCCCACCCCAAAAAAATAAGGGTCACATCTAAGGAGGACACAGAAACTGATTCAACTGGGTTCAAACATATTTTCATTACAGGTAACCCTCGACCTACGGCAACCCGGACCTACGAACGTATCATATTTAATAATTTAATAAAATTATGAAAAAAAAAAAAACTTTTTTTTTTTTGTGTTTAAATGTTATTGATTTCATGTGTACAGCACTTTGTTGCAGCTGTGGTTGTTTTAAAGGCTTCATAAATAATATTTTTAATAAAAATGATCATTTTTAATCATAATTGCGCAACTTCCGTTCGTTTCAGGAAATGCCGTGGCAGCCATGTTAGGTAGGTCTGTGGTCCCGGCAGCCGGCTGTGAGACTGTGTTTTTTCCAGGATTGCCTCATATGGATAAATTACTAGCTGGAATCGCTCTACAGCGCCGGTCTGCCGTGGTGAAGAGAGAGCTGAGTCGAAAGGCAAAGCTCACAATTTACCGATCGATCTACGTTCCCACCCTCATCTATGGTCATGAGCTTTGGGTTGTGACCGAAAGAACGAGATCTCGGATACAAGCGGCTGAAATGAGTTTTCTCCGCAGGGTGTCTGGACTCTCCCTTGGAGATAGGGTGAGAAGCTCAGTCATCCGGGAGGGACTCGGAGTAGAGCCGCTGCTTCTCCACATCGAGAGGAGCCAGTTGAGGTGGCTCGGGCATCTGGTTAGGATGCCTCCTGGACGCCTCCCTGGTGAGGTGTTCCGGGCATGTCCCACCGGGAGGAGACCCAGAGGAAGACCCAGGACACGCTGGAGGGACTATGTTTCTCGGCTGGCCTGGGAACGCCTTGGGATTCCCCCAGAGGAGCTGCTCCAAGTGGCTGGGGAGAGGGAAGTCTGGGCCTCCCTACTTAGGCTGCTACCCCCGCGACCCGACCCCGGATAAGCGGACGAAAATGGATGGATGGATGAATCGCTCTGTGAACTCTGTGGATGTCTCAGCCTGGAGCAGCTTGCTATGGCTGGTGACACTTTATAAAGTTGATGACACTGGAAAAGTTTTTATAATAGCTGAAGATGATGAGTAATCTCAGGAGATGCTTACTGTATGTTACATCTGATGAGGTTAGAAAGGGGAATAACAAAAGAAAATAAGGCTTTACACACACCAAGCTCCTGCACAGACTTATTTTAGATGTCACACAAGGTTTTGGTGCTGGACATGACCTTTGTGTCATCAGGGCAGAAAGGCCTTATTTTTGCATATAGGTCTTTTTTATTAAGCTTTTGTGGGCTGGTCGGTTTCCATCCATCCATCCATCTAAATAACGTATTTCAAAGAAAGAAAGATAAGATTTCTTGTTTCACCAAATATATATTAACATAAAAAATTAATTCTAAAGATAATCTTACATAAAGATAAACAAAAACATTTAAAATTATCTGGAAAACCAAGGCTAATTTAATTAAACACGATACAGCTTTTTTGTTCCTGATGACAGCCAGCTGACAGCATCATGAACTGCTGATCCATCTGATCCTGGGGGCAGCGAGGCTGTATGATCCGTGGCTCCTACAAGCAGTGCGATGCGGGGGAAGATGACCCACCTCCACCCCCCGTAACACACTGCTCCCAGGGACAGCATGATCCGCGCAGCTCTAATGCCGGTTACCCACTGCACAACTCGAAACGCACCTGCCGCCCCCTTTTGGCCGCCGTCACGGTCCCACCTGTTTTAAGAAAGACGCGTCCGATGACACGCTGTGGAAGGAGCTTCTGTCTCCTTTTTCCGGTCTGGCGTTTGTTTTCTTCCGGTCTCTGAAAAATGGCGGACGTAATCCGAAGAGTAGCTTTGTTTTATTTAATCAACAAAGCAGTAGAACGCAGACGCCGTGCACAACGACGATTCTGGATTCACCCCACAATACAGAGGCGTTATGAATTTGGTGAATTTCACCATCTGATCCAGGAGCTGCGCGCAGACGAGCATCGCTTTCAGCAGTACTTCCGTGTCTCGCGAGCCCAGTTTGACGACCTGCTGTCCCGCGTTGTTGGCCGCATCACCCTGCAGGACACCAACTACAGGCGCGCAATTCCAGCAGAAGAACGGCTGTCCATCTGTCTCAGGTTGGGATAATGTCAAACAACAATGATATAGATAAAATACACCCGACATGTGTTGCAGTATGGCACATTATTCAGGTGACTCAGTGCATGTATACATATGTATATGTACATATACACATTCCAAAATGCATTTATTACATCTGTAACTATATGTATGCATGTGTGTGTGTTTACATATACATATATATTAGCAACTATATACGTATATAGACTCCTGTTTATATACATATATCATGACATATTTGGGTATACACATACACACATGCATAAACATACAGACATATACAAATATATACATGTCTGCCCGTGTGTGTTTGTGTGTTAATATATATATATATATATAAATATATATATATATATATTTACATACATACATACACAGAGAAGCATGACTGAATGTGTTCAAAAAATTGTTATGATTACTATATTGCTTTGTTCTGATTATGTTTTTTATTAATGCAGGTATCTAGCAACTGGGGACTCGTACAGGACCATCGCAGGGAGCTTCCGGGTGGGTGTTTCCACTGTTTCCAGGGTCGTCCCGGATGTGGCCTCTGCTATCTGGGACTGCTTAGTGGATGAGTTCATGGCCGTGCCTGGAGTGGATGAGTGGAGGTCAATTTCAAAAGAGTTTGAGGAGCATTGGAACTTCCCTCAGTGCTGCGGTGCTGTGGATGGCAAGCACATCAGGGTGAAAGCACCCCCCAACTCAGGCTCCCTTTTTTTTAATTACAAGGGAACACACTCGATAGTTCTTCTCACAGTGGTTGACGCGAAGTACAGGTTTCGCATCATCGATGTGGGGGGGTATGGCAGAACAAGTGACGGGGGGATCTTTGCCAACTCCTCTTTTGGCCAGGCTGTTGTTGGTGGCACATTAAACCTGCCCCCTGACCAGTGCCTTCCTAACGCAGACCACAGAGGGCCCCAGCCCTACGTCTTTGTTGCAGATGAGGCATTTCCACTGCGCCGGAATATGATGCGGCCTTTTCCTGGACGCGGTGGCCTTACCAGGGAGCAACGTGTGTTCAATTACAGAATGTCACGCGCACGTCTTGTTGTGGAGGATGCTTTTGGTATCTGGTCTGGCCAGTGGAGAATGTTTCGGCGCGAGCTGTGCATACCTGTCAGAGTAGTGGAGCAATGTGTCAAGGCCACCTGTCTTCTCCACAATTTCATTTGGGCGAGTGGACACACACCGGCGGCACCATGTGGACCTGATGAACAGCTTGAAGGTGTTCCGAGAATGGGAGCAAACTTTGGGTCCAGAGAAGCAACCAACACCAGAGATGCTTTTATGGCGTACTTTTCCACAGAGGGAGCGGTGTCTTGGCAGCAGACTGAATAGTCATGTCCTGTAGGTCAGGACTAACGGCTGTTTTAGGAGCCACACACAAACCTAAGGAGCATGGACACCATTTAACATGCTTGTTTACATTGTACGTTATTATGCGCATGTTCTTTTTGCATAAAACGTTTTACCTCTGAAGTGCCTTGTTTAATCTGAGCAGGCACACATGATATATGTTTGTAAATGCAGAAAGGAGTGATTAAACACAACACCCCAAAAACTGTTTTTCCTTGCTTGCTGCACTTATTTTAAGAAATGTATGTTTGTCTTAATACCAATTTTCTGGACAGCTCACATTTGTAGTTATAATTAAATCTAATAACGTATACTGTAGTTACATTATTAAGTTGAAGAAGAGTATGTCAAGCTGTTAAATCAAAGATAGTATCATTCCTAATAATGATAATTATTCATAATAATTGTGTCTTGTAGCTATTCAATGAAGGGTCCTTCACTAAAATCACGATGGCATTTTTTCCATTGTTCCAATAAGAAATTTCTTCAAAAGGTCTCAATTAAAGCTGTATGGCTATGTGTCAACAGCCAACTGCAGTGATCACTCCCGGTTCATAATTCATTTGTTACTTCTTACATAATGTATGTGTTAATATTACATCAAAGCAATTTACAAATTCCAACATTCCTCTATTTTCAAAGTTCAAAGTGCCGATCTGAAGAAGGAAAGAAACTTATATTTAGTAGTTAAAGATTTAATAGAAAAAAATAAAGTAAAATAAAAAAGTACAGAAGCATAAATGGAAAATGGAATATGTACAAAAAAAATAACACAGATAGAAATTCTTTTATAAAACACACATCATTCACACGTCCTCTTCTGTGCCGGTTGAGTCATGTGACATGTTCTGAAGATCTAACGTCACCTCGATGTTCTCTATTATCAACTGGTGGATTTTGAATTTAACAATGTCCCTATTCCTTTCTGGCACCTTCATTAATAGGGGAACAAGAGATGCGAAGAAATTGTGCTCTGGTGTCGGTGGTGTTTGGGAAGACAAAATGTTGATCAGGCTCCTCTCAAAGTGTGTGGGTTGTGGAGTACTCATGGTTCGCTGTCTCTTCCGATGTGGTCGTGCTAGACAGAACACGAATAATTAGTTTTTTGATATGCAAGGATGTGCACGAGTATGCACACATACAACAGGGGGATGTTCACAGATATTAAAGTACCTGACTGTGTGAATTTCAATGATTGAATACACACCGGATGTGACAGCAGATGAAGGTCCAGGTCCAGCAGATGGTCCAGCAGGTGAAGGTGCCACAGATGAAGTTCCACCAGCTGATGGTCCAGCAGGTGAAGGTGCAGCAGATGAAGTTTCACCAGCTGATGGTCCAGCAGGTGAAGGTGCCGCAGATGAAGTTCCACGAGATGACAGTCCAACCTCCTCTGAAGACGGAGTGGAGGAGTTTGGTTCCACTGTTGATTCACACAAAGCAGAATCTGTGCATGTAATGACAATTTGTAAACAATGCAGTAATGAGAGTAGGGCAGAGATGACTCTATACTGACCACTTGCAGACAGCTGCGATACGTCATCCACAGCTGTTTCTTCAGAGGCAGCAGCATGCTCGTCCTGCTCCTGCTGGTCCTCCTCGCATCTCGTCTGCATGTTTCCGCTGGTTTGTCTTGGTGTCACGTAAGGTCTCAGGAAGGACAGCACAGCCATGAACTTCCATTTCGGAGATGTCCTTCCTCCAGCGCAGCTCCTCTGTGTGTCCCTCTCCTTCCGTACTTCCTTTGCGTACGTGTCGCGTAACGATTTCCATCTTTTACGTCATACATCCTCTGTGGAAGAGCATTAAAAATGTCTGTTAAACACACTACTTTTAGCACATATAGAGCTACTTTTCTGTTTTGTATATGTTACCTACTACTGTATTTGTACCACTACTGTATATAATTTGCTGCTTTGGACGGCTTTAACCTATTTTAAGACATTACATGTCATGTTATGTTTTAATTTTGTTTGAGGTAATTTTTGGTTCTGTTTTTTATGTTTTATCTGCTGTTTATCCAAAATCAGCACCTCTTTTGCTGTAATGTTTTCCTAATTTTAGAACCTATTCTGTACTTAACACATTACAATTCATGTTTTGTTTTAATGTTGTTTGAGCTAATTTTAGCTTCTGTTTTTTATGTTTTATCTGCTGTTTATCCAAATTCAGCTTTTGCACCTCTTTTGCTGTAATGTTTTCCTATTTTTGGCAGCTATTCTATACTTGGATATATCGATTTAGCTGGTGTTTGGCTGCTTATAGTCTTGTAATAACAGGGCAACATTGAAAAACATTGTGAAAACTTACCTGACTGCCCGACCTCGGCAGAAACCTTCTTCCAGGCAATGTCCTTCAAGCTCCTGTCTCTATACTGTATACAGGACTGATCATAGATAATGGGTTGTCCACAAACGGCAACAATGAGTTTCTCCTCCATGTTTAGGCGCGAGAATGAAGCAGTGTTTATCGTCCGTTCTTTAACACGTCACTTGGTGCCCACCTACCTCCGTCCGGTGGTGATTGCGTCATCACAAAGCTAGTCCTGATTGGTTGCCGCGATGCGTCGAGCCACCAGAGATCAACATTTGGGACGTCGGCGGCTCGACGGCTAGGTCCTTTGGACGCGCGCGTGCCCGCGAAGGCTGCCGCCGCGCCGCTTTGATCACTCGAATCACTCCGCTTCCGGGTTCTCCGTGACTCGACGCGTCTCCTCAATAGACTTTGAATGTAAACCGGCCGCTTCTGCCGCCCGACGCCGGGGGCAGTGGGTACCAGGCATAAAAGCAGTGAGATTCAGACGGGGGCCAGTTCTCCCCGCCGCACCACGCTCCAGAGCCGCAGATGCTGTCTCGCCCCTGCAAAAAGCGAGATGCTGGCGCGTGCACGCGAGGGGGAGATTGTCAGCCCAACCCCCTCACCCGCACCGCTTCCAGAGCCGTGGATCATGCAGGGGGAGCTGAAACCTGCAAAACGCCTTTTCTTTTCACTGGGAAGCCTAGAAGTTAAGTAGCCATGTGTTTCTTTCAAATCTGCACATTATTGGCCGAAACCAATAACAAAAGCTCCGATACCAGCCAAACAAGTCTGCATGTTAATCAGCTGAGAGTGTCCCCGCCCCCAGTACGCAAATCCCTGCGGCTTGTTTTTACTCTGAAAACAAACTGATTTCTAACACAAAGTTTATCAGTTTAACACTAGAAGTCCCAGGATTTTCGACCTCCCCCCAGAAGTCCTGAAAGAGGGTCAAAAGACCCTTAGTCCAAACCAACCATTAATGGGTCCACATTAGTGGGCCATTAACTGCCTTTTGTTATAAATATGCGTGCACACAACTCAGACACCCCCACCACACCAGACTGCACAAACTGCATTCCAATGTTTCCACCAGGTCTGCTTGCACTTCCCCCCTGAGTCAGAAGAGAGGCCCTGACCTGAATTCACACATAACAAACCCTGAAGTTATCTCACAGTTGAACATTTTGGGACATCCACTGAACGGAAAGCTTTGTCTGCTCCAGAACAGTTTTATGCATGAAATTGTCTCATTCTGCTGTGCTGACTATCCTGTAACTTTGATGTTCTGTCAAATAAATTATTTTGCTTACCAGTAGTCTCTCTCCTTGTCCTTGGCGCATGTATATACGGTGCGTGCCGGCACATGCAGGTGGCCCATTGCTGTGTTCTAAAACATGCTTGACCTATTGTTGTCTGTCACCTGACGGACAGACACAGGTCACATGACATGAAGTCAACTGACGGACCGACACTGGTCACTCGACATGAGGTCAACAGACGGACCGACACAGGTCACACGGCATGAGGTCAACTGACGTACCAGCATAGGTCACATGACCTGAGGTCAACTGACGGACAGACACAGGTCACATGACCTGAGGTCAACTGACTGACCGACACAGGTCACATGACCTGAGGTCAAGTGACGGACTGACACAGGTCACATGACCTGAGGTGAACTGACGGACCAACACAGGTCACATGACCTGAGGTCAAGTGACGGACCAACACAGGTCACATGACCTGAGGTCAAGTGACGGACCAGCACAGGTCACACAACATGAAGTCAAGTGACGGACCAACACAGGTCACATGACCTGAGGTCAACTGACAAAATGACACAGGTCACATGACCTGAGGTCAACTGACGGACCGACATAGGTCACACGACATGAAGTCAACTGATGGACCGACACTGGTCACTCGACATGAGGTCAACTGACGGACTGACACAGGTCACACGGCATGAGGTCAACTAACGTACCAACACAGGTCACATGACCTGAGGTCAACTGATGGACCGACACAGGTCACATGACCTGAGGTTAACTGACTGACCGACACAGGTCACATGACCTGAGGTCAAGTGACGGACTGACACATGTCACATGACCTGAGGTGAACTGACGGACCAACACAGGTCACATGACCTGAGGTCAAGTGACGGACCAACACAGGTCACATGACCTAAGGTCAAGTGACGGACCAGCACAGGTCACACAACATGAAGTCAACTGACGGACCAACACAGGTCACACGACATGAGGTGAACTGACGGACCAACACGGGTCACTTGACCTGAGGTCAACTGACGGAATAACACAGGTCACATGACCTAAGGTCAAGTGACGGACCAGCATAGGTCACACAACATGAAGTCAACTGACGGACCAACATAGGTCACATGACCTGAGGTCAAGTGACGGACCAACATATGTAGCCCACTGAAAGGGACCGGGGGATTTAGAAGCCAAGTTCACTTGCGCAAAAAAGCGCAGCCTTAGTCAAATTAGTGTGCCCCCTCCTGTGGTGCGCCAGTAATGGCCTTATTTACAAAACAAAAGCGCCTGTTAACAGCTCATTATAGGATGTTAGCTAAAATCCTTCGGGTCACTCGACCCGTCTCTGGGTTCCAAAGGTAGAAATGTTGAATGACCCTTCTCTGGGACTTCTAGTGTTAAACACTTATAAAGTGTTTTTTAAAGCATGGGATGGTTTCTTCACAACTTCAACTAGTACATTTAGCAAAAAAAAACGATTTTCACTAATTTCTCAGAAGTTGAAGCTTGTATTGATTTTTTCTCAGTTAGAGTGTGCCCACTTGTTCCTGGTTTTTGCGTGGCTGGTCACATTTATGTTGCACCGAAGTGACTGACTGATAAGGGAACTGAAAGGTATGCACCATAACTCATGTTCCCTGAAGGAAGGGAACAAGGTGCAACATACCTGGCCCTTTCAATGCTGAAAGCTCGGTGAAGTGCATTTTGGAGAACGTTGGATTGGCGTCAGCGCCTTAAATACCCAGAGGGCGGGGTCTCTGGCGTGACGCTGACGCCCCTGCCGTAAAGGTGTGATTGTATTCCTTCAGGTAATCGCGCGGGGGCGCAATTCCCATAGCATTTATGTTGCACCTCGTTCATTCGTTCAGGGAACATGAGTTATGGTGCATAACTTTCAGTTTGCCATGGTGATGTGAGTTCAGGTTGCCATGGTGATCACTGTCTATCAGCTGTGAGTTCAGCTTGCTATGGTTATGTCAGTGCCGCAGTTGTTTAACAAAAGCGATTATTTTGCACTCTATATGAGGTCCAGACAGATCCTCCTTTAACTGAGGTTAAAACTCTGTATCAAAGGTCCCTGCTTTAAGAGCCAACCTGACATGGATGGGATCCCAGTCCATTTTAGAACCATGTTGATGTTGTCGGATGACTGATATTAGTTCTCATGTTAGAAACATATAGTTTTTATCAGAATATTTCACAGAATGGAATAAAACATTCATTCTTGTTTATTTTGAAAGAAATATTTATCTTCTTTTTAGTGCCATTTAAAAACTTTTTTTTTTTTTGCTGTATACATCAAATCTAAAAATAAATTCAATTTCAAACATTTTGCATAAACTACTATAATCTCAGAAGTGTTTGTATTTTTGATTATTTCAGAACTTATACTGACACAAAGCTGTAACTACTTCATTATTTCAGACTGACTAAAGAAAAATGTTTTATAGGAGAAAATAAATGAAATAATTGGCCTTTAACCTTGTATATACTGTACAGGGTTGTGTTTATGTTCTACTCTGAGTTTGGGCTCAGATTTTCTTCTCTTATTCCTTTAGATCCCTCTTTGTGTTTTATGTTCAGTTTACTTCCTGTTTCCTGTCACACCTGCTGCCCAGGTGTGTGTTCCACACGTTTTCCTTTGTTTAAAACCTGTTTCTGTTCATCCCACCAATGCTGTCCACCTCAAAACAACACAATGTGGAACACAACAGATTTGTCCAAACAGCCACATGAACTGAACCATAGGGAAGAAACATCCCTAATATGGCAGAAATATAAAAACATGACAGTTTATACAGACAGGTTGAGTTTGAAAGCTGAATGAAGTTCTGCTTCAGATTCACTTCAAGGAGGATTTTCTGATCGAATCAGAGTGAGGCGAGCACGCACCGCCGGTGGTCTCAGCACCCGTCACACACGGGCTCTGACACTTTCTGACATTTTGAACAAAACTTATTCATTTATCTGCTTCACATCTTTCTGATGCAACCTGCAGAAACACACCATCAAAGGACATCAGGTGTGTTCCTCTGTCTCCGTCTTCACTTCTTGCTGCTTCAGAGATGACAGTTCACTAGATGACAGTTCACTGATTGACGTCCACAAGTTATCATCGAGAAACAACACACACACACACACACACACACACACACACACAAGAAGATATATGCAGATGAAAAAATGACACACAAATACACACACCCAAACCTGATTTACAATCACCTGGTCTTCTGCACACTGATACACATTTAAGGAAACAATTTCCGTAAAATAAAACAATATAGATACAGTATCCTGAGACATGCTCAATAATCCAGGTAGAAAAATCTAAAAAAACTAAGTCTAATCCTCTGGACATTCAAAATGACTTTGAATGTCCAGAGGACCAGACTTAGCTTTTTTTTTAGATAGATACAGTATATATATATGCATATAAAATAAATTTACAATGCAAGCCTCCTGGTTTAAAAGTTACTTTTAAAAGCTCTTTAGTTCATTTTGTCTATTTGAAAAAAAAAAATGCTAACATGCTGTTTATAAGGATATGAGGCTACAGAGACAACACAGGACCTTCTGCAGAAATCAACGGTTTTTTTAAACAGCTTTTCTCTGAAATTCATTTGTTCACCTCAACTTTCTGAAGCACTTTTACCAAATAAAGACATGCTTTTGATAATCTAAGCTACAACACAACCATACTAATTTATAGAATATTATCTTTGTTCTTTTATTAAACTAAATATTAAAATACAGGATTTTTTTGATGGCAACTATGATCTAGCTAACGGTCTGTCTGTGGGCGTTCCTGCTCCATGTTTGGCGCCATCTGGTGACTAAAGACGGACAAGTAATATGTCCTGATGAGGTGCCATAAGGCATCTAATGACTTCCCTCTGATGCTGGAGCATTACCCTATGATTTGTGCTTCTAGCCCTGTGTGAATCTCTAAGTCTTGTGATTAATTGTCTTTTGTCTGTGATCTTTCCAGTGAACCTCCTGAGACCTAACTATTATTCGGATAAACTAATGAACCACTGGAAACCTTACCTGTGCACTCTTCAGCTGTTCTCCGTGCCCTCCAACCACATGTCCTCCTGAATATACTGGATATTCTTATGATTGTACAAGACTTT
>JBBPBX010005223.1:49370-68529 GCA_038048925.1 Garcialebias charrua | reverse complement strand
AGACAAGACAAAATCACAAACACCTGGGGACAATTAACGAAGACACAGAGCAGGGAAGCTAAACTGAGTCTTGGAGTAATGTCTGAACTAGGGAAACTAACTACTACAACTAACAGACAAGACTGGGAAACTAAACCTGAAACATGAAGTAAACCAGGATGATGAGTAAATAAACATGGAGACTGAACTAGGAAAACATGGAGACTGAACTAGGAAAACTAACTACTAAAACTAACAGACAAGACTGGGAAACTAAACCTGAAACATGAAGTAAACCAGGATGATGAGTAAATAAACATGGAGACTGAACTAAGAAAAACTAACTACTAAAACTAACAGAACAGGAACTGACTAATAAGAAAACATCACAAGGGGGACAGACATGACCAACAGGATGAAAACATCACAAGGGGGACAGAACTGACCAACAGGACGAGCCATCCTTACAGTACCCCCCCTCAAAGACACCCCCAGGTGTCCCCAAGAAAAAACACCCAAAAACCCAGGGCGGGAGGAAACTGCAAGGAAGGAGGGCACGAGGAAGACAAGGGACACAAGGACAACACAAGGGCACGAAAACCAGAACAAAACTACGGTAGCTAAACACAAAGATCAAAACTAGAAACTCAAAACACTTCCAAGCATCGTGGCCAGGAAGTCGACAGCAGTCAAGACCCCTCAGGCGGACGACCGGGGGACAGACCGTCACGCAGGACCCCATCCGATGGACGACCCGGGGGCCATCCATCGTGCAGAACCCCATCAGGTGGGCAACCACGAGGTCGACCACCAGGCGAGCCGGGCACGAAGACATCAGGTGAGCCGGGCACGAAGTCAGCAGGCGAGTCGGGCACAAAGACATCGGACGAGTCGCCAACAGAAGGCATTGATGAGATAACAGGCGAAGAGACAAAATCGACAGGCGCAGAGACATCAGGCATAGAGAAGTCGTGAGGCATAGTAACGTCTATCGTAGAGACGTTGTGAGACATCGAGACGCCTGGCGTTGAGACGAGAGTCGAGACGCCTGGTGTTGAGACAAGAGTCGAGACGCCTGGCGTTGAGACGAGAGTCGAGACGTCTGGCGTGGAGACGAGAGTCGAGACGTCTGGCGCGGAGACGAGAGTCGAGACGTCTGGCGCGGAGACGAGAGTCGAGACGTCTGGCGCGGAGACGAGAGTCGAGACGTCTGGCGCGGAGACGAGAGTCGAGACGTCTGGCGTGGAGACGTCGTTGAGGGACATCTGGCGTGGAGACGTCGTTGGGAACGTCTGGCGTGAGGACGTCTGGCGTCGATTCATTGAACGTAAGGACGTTATCGAAGTGAAGACCCTCCATTGTCGTGGAGGCATATGCGGTGTGGAGACCCCCTGTAGACGTGGAGGCGTCTGCAGTGCGGGGACACTCTGTAGCCGGAGACAGGGCAGCGCCCTCTGTAGCCGGAGACAGGGCAGCGCCCTCTGTAGCCGGAGACAGGGCAGCGCCCTCTGGAGCCGGAGACAGGGTAGCGCCCTCTGAAACCGGAGACATGGCAGCGCCCTCTGGAGCCGGAAACAAGGTAGCGCCCTCTGGAGCCGGAGACAGGGCAACGCCCTCTGGAGCCGGAGACAGGGCAGCGCCCTCAGGATGAGAGACCATTGCCCAACAGGAAACATGGGTGGCGTCATCCTGGACCCCCCCGAGACAGGAAACATGGGAGGCGTCCTCCTGGACCCCCCCGAGACCGGAAACATGGGAGGCGTCCACCTGGACCCCCCCCCGAGACAGGAAACGTGAGGGGCTCCCTCAAGGGACCCCTCGAGACAGGAAACATGAGGGGCTCCCTCCAGGGACCTCTCGAGACAGGAAACATGAGGGGCTCCCTCCAGGGACCCCTCGAGACAGGAAACATGAAGGGCTCCTTCCAAGGACCCCTCGAGACAGGAAACATGAAGGGCTCCTTCCAGGGACCCCTCGAGACAGGAAACATGGGAGGCGTCCTCCTGGACCCTCCTGAGACATGCTGGAGCTGTAGGCACCGGAAGACCCGCTGCAGGTTCTGGACGACCCGTCGTTGCAGGTTCAGGACGACCCGTCGCTGCAGGTTCTGGACGACCCGCCGCTGCAGGTTCTGGACGACCCGCCGCTGCAGGTTCTGGACGACCCGCCGCTGCAGGTTCTGGACGACCCGCTGCTGCAGGTTCTGGAGCTATGGGTTGAAAACCAGTTGCAGGAACAAGAACTGAAGAGTTTGTAGGTCCTCTCTGCCATCGATCCCTGCCACGACGGTGACGACGCGGTCCAGGACCAGATCGGGAACCCTCACTTGGTTCAGGTCCCTCCACAGCACCGGAAAAGTGAGGGGTGTCCTTCAGGACCCCCTTGGGACACGAGACATGAGGGGCGTCACCTAAGACCCCCTCAGAGCAGGACAAAGCAAGCGTTGGAGAGCCAGTCCGTTCAGGGCGTGCTGCTGTAGCTGCTACGAGGTCAGGGCTGGTTGCCGCAGGTGAGGAGTTATCAGACAAAAAACTAGTAGCAGAAAAATCATGAGACACAGAAACAGAAGCAGGAACTGGAGCTGAAGAGTCTGGAGTTGCTGGCTCATCTGTGGTGGGTGTTTTCATAGACCTAAGATCAACCAGCAGTTGCTGGTAAACAGGAAACCATGTCAGACCGGGTTGTGATAATATAAATGTCTCCATAAGGGAAAGCACTGTATCAATACAGTCTGGGTTTTCTCTAACCAGGTTAAATAACTTTAATAAAGTCTGGTTTACTTGTGGAATGTCAACGGGTTGAATCTTGTGTGAGTTAAAGGGAGCGTTTCTAGGTGAAGGTGAAGTGACAGGAACCTTTATCACCCCTGAAGGCTCTCCTAGGGCGACCTCTGCTGGAGAGACCGAATAGTGTTCAGTTGACTGACCTGTGTGCTGGCCCCCCTTCATCTGGTCACTAGATGAATGGGGAGATGAGTGAGCGGCATGAAGACCCGCCCCCGTGGAGTCGCTGTGACCGGGTTCACCGAACCGAGCTGGAAACGCTGCGAGCGACGGTGGGGCGTCTGTGTCCATCCTCACCGGAAACCTAGGAGGTGAGGCCATGGAACGCGCCCACACCGGAGCGTTGGAGTCGTGCCCAAAATGCTCGAACTCGCTGGACCGAGCCCAATCAGCTGACCAAGACAGAGGTGTAGGTAACCGCTTCCGGATCCTCTTTTTACCGCTCCTTTGGCGGCGTGGAGACTGGGGAACAAGAGGGAAACACAGTTCGTCGTCATTCTCACCCGAGGTCCATCCGGAAACGAGTGGACATGGAGGACGAGCCGAGCTGGAGCAGGACGTCAGGCGGTCCTCGTGGAGCTGAAATCCATCACAACGGAAGACGGACTCGTCCCTCTGCGTGGACTCGAGCGAACAGGTAGGCGAAACGTTCCGTCTGCTGGGCTTTTTGTATGGTCGTTGCATAATGTCACGGTTTTACTCAGAGCGCATGAAAACCCAGTGGCGCAGACGGAAACGCAGGAGGCAAGAGGTTGTAAAAGTAAATACTTTTAATAACAAATAAACAAGGCTGTCGTGCCAGCAAATACTCACAGGAGCTGTGGCAAGAGACATAAGGGATTTACCAGACTATGCAGCGACAATGAATGAGACACAGGCAGGGCTTATGTACTCACAGCCAAGACAAGACAAAATCACAAACACCTGGGGACAATTAACGAAGACACAGAGCAGGGAAGCTAAACTGAGTCTTGGAGTAATGTCTGAACTAGGGAAACTAACTACTACAACTAACAGACAAGACTGGGAAACTAAACCTGAAACATGAAGTAAACCAGGATGATGAGTAAATAAACATGGAGACTGAACTAGGAAAACATGGAGACTGAACTAGGAAAACTAACTACTAAAACTAACAGACAAGACTGGGAAACTAAACCTGAAACATGAAGTAAACCAGGATGACGAGTAAATAAACATGGAGACTGAACTAAGAAAAACTAACTACTAAAACTAACAGAACAGGAACTGACTAATAGGAAAACATCACAAGGGGGACAGACATGACCAACAGGATGAAAACATCACAAGGGGGACAGAACTGACCAACAGAACGAGCCATCCTTACAGTACCCCCCCTCAAAGACACCCCCAGGTGTCCCCAAGAAAAAACACCCAAAAACCCAGGGCGGGAGGAAACTGCAAGGAAGGAGGGCACGAGGAAGACAAGGGACACAAGGACAACACAAGGGCACGAAAACCAGAACAAAACTACGGTAGCTAAACACAAAGATCAAAACTAGAAACTCAAAACACTTCCAAGCATCGTGGCCAGGAAGTCGACAGCAGTCAAGACCCCTCAGGCGGACGACCGGGGGACAGACCGTCACGCAGGACCCCATCCGATGGACGACCCGGGGGCCATCCATCGTGCAGAACCCCATCAGGTGGGCAACCACGAGGTCGACCACCAGGCGAGCCGGGCACGAAGACATCAGGTGAGCCGGGCACGAAGTCAGCAGGCGAGTCGGGCACAAAGACATCGGACGAGTCGCCAACAGAAGGCATTGATGAGATAACAGGCGAAGAGACAAAATCGACAGGCGCAGAGACATCAGGCATAGAGAAGTCGTGAGGCATAGTAACGTCTATCGTAGAGACGTTGTGAGACATCGAGACGCCTGGCGTTGAGACGAGAGTCGAGACGCCTGGTGTTGAGACAAGAGTCGAGACGCCTGGCGTTGAGACGAGAGTCGAGACGTCTGGCGTGGAGACGAGAGTCGAGACGTCTGGCGCGGAGACGAGAGTCGAGACGTCTGGCGCGGAGACGAGAGTCGAGACGTCTGGCGCGGAGACGAGAGTCGAGACGTCTGGCGCGGAGACGAGAGTCGAGACGTCTGGCGTGGAGACGTCGTTGAGGGACATCTGGCGTGGAGACGTCGTTGGGAACGTCTGGCGTGAGGACGTCTGGCGTCGATTCATTGAACGTAAGGACGTTATCGAAGTGAAGACCCTCCATTGTCGTGGAGGCATATGCGGTGTGGAGACCCCCTGTAGACGTGGAGGCGTCTGCAGTGCGGGGACACTCTGTAGCCGGAGACAGGGCAGCGCCCTCTGTAGCCGGAGACAGGGCAGCGCCCTCTGTAGCCGGAGACAGGGCAGCGCCCTCTGGAGCCGGAGACAGGGTAGCGCCCTCTGGAGCCGGAGACAGGGCAGCGCCCTCTGGAGCCGGAGACAAGGCAGCGCCCTCTGGAGCCGGAGACAGGGCAGCGCCCTCTGGAGCCGGAGACAGGGCAGCGCCCTCAGGATGAGAGACCATTGCCCAACAGGAAACATGGGTGGCGTCATCCTGGACCCCCCCGAGACAGGAAACATGGGAGGCGTCCTCCTGGACCCCCCCGAGACCGGAAACATGGGAGGCGTCCACCTGGACCCCCCCCCGAGACAGGAAACGTGAGGGGCTCCCTCAAGGGACCCCTCGAGACAGGAAACATGAGGGGCTCCCTCCAGGGACCTCTCGAGACAGGAAACATGAGGGGCTCCCTCCAGGGACCCCTCGAGACAGGAAACATGAAGGGCTCCTTCCAAGGACCCCTCGAGACAGGAAACATGAAGGGCTCCTTCCAGGGACCCCTCGAGACAGGAAACATGGGAGGCGTCCTCCTGGACCCTCCTGAGACATGCTGGAGCTGTAGGCACCGGAAGACCCGCTGCAGGTTCTGGACGACCCGTCGTTGCAGGTTCAGGACGACCCGTCGCTGCAGGTTCTGGACGACCCGCCGCTGCAGGTTCTGGACGACCCGCCGCTGCAGGTTCTGGACGACCCGCCGCTGCAGGTTCTGGACGACCCGCTGCTGCAGGTTCTGGACGCTGTGGGTTGAAAACCAGGTGTAGGAACAAGAACTGAAGAGTCTGTAGGTCCTCTCTGCCATCGATCCCTGCCACGACGGTGACGACGCGGTCCAGGACCAGATCGGGAACCCTCACTTGGTTCAGGTCCCTCCACAGCACCGGAAAAGTGAGGGGTGTCCTTCAGGACCCCCTTGGGACACGAGACATGAGGGGCGTCACCTAAGACCCCCTCAGAGCAGGACAAAGCAAGCGTTGGAGAGCCAGTCCGTTCAGGGCGTGCTGCTGTAGCTGCTACGAGGTCAGGGCTGGTTGCCGCAGGTGAGGAGTTATCAGACAAAAAACTAGTAGCAGAAAAATCATGAGACACAGAAACAGAAGCAGGAACTGGAGCTGAAGAGTCTGGAGTTGCTGGCTCATCTGTGGTGGGTGTTTTCATAGACCTAAGATCAACCAGCAGTTGCTGGTAAACAGGAAACCATGTCAGACCGGGTTGTGATAATATAAATGTCTCCATAAGGGAAAGCACTGTATCAATACAGTCTGGGTTTTCTCTAACCAGGTTAAATAACTTTAATAAAGTCTGGTTTACTTGTGGAATGTCAACGGGTTGAATCTTGTGTGAGTTAAAGGGAGCGTTTCTAGGTGAAGGTGAAGTGACAGGAACCTTTATCACCCCTGAAGGCTCTCCTAGGGCGACCTCTGCTGGAGAGACCGAATAGTGTTCAGTTGACTGACCTGTGTGCTGGCCCCCCTTCATCTGGTCACTAGATGAATGGGGAGATGAGTGAGCGGCATGAAGACCCGCCCCCGTGGAGTCGCTGTGACCGGGTTCACCGAACCGAGCTGGAAACGCTGCGAGCGACGGTGGGGCGTCTGTGTCCATCCTCACCGGAAACCTAGGAGGTGAGGCCATGGAACGCGCCCACACCGGAGCGTTGGAGTCGTGCCCAAAATGCTCGAACTCGCTGGACCGAGCCCAATCAGCTGACCAAGACAGAGGTGTAGGTAACCGCTTCCGGATCCTCTTTTTACCGCTCCTTTGGCGGCGTGGAGACTGGGGAACAAGAGGGAAACACAGTTCGTCGTCATTCTCACCCGAGGTCCATCCGGAAACGAGTGGACATGGAGGACGAGCCGAGCTGGAGCAGGACGTCAGGCGGTCCTCGTGGAGCTGAAATCCATCACAACGGAAGACGGACTCGTCCCTCTGCGTGGACTCGAGCGAACAGGTAGGCGAAACGTTCCGTCTGCTGGGCTTTTTGTATGGTCGTTGCATAATGTCACGGTTTTACTCAGAGCGCATGAAAACCCAGTGGCGCAGACGGAAACGCAGGAGGCAAGAGGTTGTAAAAGTAAATACTTTTAATAACAAATAAACAAGGCTGTCGTGCCAGCAAATACTCACAGGAGCTGTGGCAAGAGACATAAGGGATTTACCAGACTATGCAGCGACAATGAATGAGACACAGGCAGGGCTTATGTACTCACAGCCAAGACAAGACAAAATCACAAACACTTGGGGACAATTAACGAAGACACAGAGCAGGGAAGCTAAACTGAGTCTTGGAGTAATGTCTGAACTAGGGAAACTAACTACTACAACTAACCAAAGGTGGGCGAATGAACGCTAGGGAGCGCTAAAGCGCTATTCCGCTTACAGTGGACCTAAACTTTTTGTCAGCGTTTTTGTGAATTGACTAACTTTTATAATTCATAAGCGGATTTCTGCTATTTTTATTTAAAATGCAGTACCGCTAATAACTAATTATCTATCAGTAAAAACCAATAAACTTATTTACAAGCTCATAATGCTGCTTGTTTTACCTTTTTCCCCACCGTAAACAGCAGAGAGGAGGAAGGGTTGGAGGGGGGAGGGAGGGTTGGAGGGGGGAGGGAGCAGAGGGGGGGATCTACCATGTAGGTAAATGCCTGGGGATCCCATCAGCATGAGGCCCCGGCCCCGCCGCGCCCCGGCCAGTCACCTAATTCCTAACATTGATCCTGCTTGTTAATCTACATTTAACATAAAAATAATTATAGTTACGATGAAAACAATCATTAAATAAGCAATTTAAAAAACGGTTGATTTCATTATCCCCCTACTAAAAATGGACTATTCCATCTCGACAGCTTCCGGGTTAGAGGTGAACTCAGAGGCTAATTCCGTGGCTAGCTGTTTGTGCTGGGTACTTGGACAAATCCTTAGAAAACCCAGCTGTTTCAAGCCAAATTAACGCGGCCGGAGGATTCTATTTTGTGTTCTGTGTACACCACGCGACGGTGAGTCGTTATTTTCATGTATTTTTATTACTTTTCATTAAATCTGTTGAGTACCTATAGACGCTAACTGTGTCTGCCGGTTGGTTGTGGGTTACTAATGGAAATCCTTAGAAAACCCAGCTGTTTCAAGCCAAATTAACGTGGCCGGAGGATTCTATTTTGTGTTCTGTGTACACCACGCGACGGTGAGTCGTTATTGTCATGTATTTTAATTACTTTTCATTAAATCTGTTGAGTACCTATAGACGCTAACTGTTTCTGCCGGTTGGTTGTGGGTTACTAATGGAAATCCTTAGAAAACCCAGCTGTTTCAAGCCAAATTAACGTGGCCGGAGGATTTTATTGTGCGTTTTGTGTCGACCATTCGACGGCGAGTCGTTAGTTTTATGTATTTGGGTTACTTTCATGTATAAATGCCGTGGCGACACACCCGTGTATTTGAGATTTAAACGTGGTTTTAGGGATTAAAAGATCATTCTATTTTTTGTTAATTTCGTGGCCGAATAGAATATATGTACGTAAAGTATTAAATAAATCCTTTGATTTTTGTAATTTCATCCTTTTAGGATCATTTTTGTTACATTTGGCAGTGTAGTGCAAATATTGATAACGCTGCCGGCTATATATAAATATATAAATATATATATATATATATATAATATATATATATATATATATTTATATATATATATATATATATATATATATATATATATATATATATATATATATATATATATATATATATATATATATATATATATATATATATATATATATAATATAGAAATATATAAATAGCGGATTAGATTAGCTTCCCCTAATTTTCATAAGACATTTGTGCTTTTGAAATTGTGGACCTAAAAAAATTAATAAGCGTTTTAGAAATTGTGGAACTAATTTTTTAATTAGCGGTGCCCAGCTGTGCAACTAACAGACAAGACTGGGAAACTAAACCTGAAACATGAAGTAAACCAGGATGATGAGTAAATAAACATGGAGACTGAACTAGGAAAACATGGAGACTGAACTAGGAAAACTAACTACTAAAACTAACAGACAAGACTGGGAAACTAAACCTGAAACATGAAGTAAACCAGGATGACGAGTAAATAAACATGGAGACTGAACTAAGAAAAACTAACTACTAAAACTAACAGAACAGGAACTGACCAATAGGAAAACATCACAAGGGAACAGACATGACCAACAGGATGAAAACATCACAAGGGGGACAGAACTGACCAACAGGACGAGCCATCCTTACAGCTGAGACCAGGTGCGAGTCAGCTCTGTGAGGAAATCTGGAAAGATTGGCATCCTTTGCCTCGTGGCGGCCTGCTGCTTCGAATAAAAATAATTTCCTGCCAACCTCGTGACCTGTTGACGAGGTGGAGGCTCAGGCCATGGGATCTGCAGCGCGTCTGCTGCTCTGTGACACAAGTCGAACAGAGCAGGGATCGAAAAGTTAGTCTCCAGGAGCACAGGCGCCGGGGTATGAGACAGGTCTCCCTCCTGTTCCTCGTGCTTAGCGTCTGCTTCGTCCGCAGAAAATTCACCTGAGGCTGAGATAGAAATCTCGTCCTCGTTCATCAAGCCTCGAGTGTCGAAGTCGACTGTTGTTTCACCGATAGGAGCTAGCGCGTCCAGGCTGTTGCCCCATTCACCTTGGGTGCTGTCTTCCAGGGCCATGTTCTCGAGCTCCGGCGTGGAAGTGAGAAGTTCAGTCGTGCCCGGGTCTGTTGGCGCCGCAGCAGCGCCCATGGCTTTGGCGACGAAGTCCGCCCGGTGCTTCCTCACCGCCTCCAGCATCTGGCTGCAGTATGGGCATGACTCGGGCGCATCCAGCGCCATGTTCGCGTGTAACATTCCCAGGCAGACAGGACAGGCCTCATGGGTGTCCGTCGCCGAGAGGGAAAAACCGCATCCGCTGGGGTAGGCGCGCGAGGTGGGGCTTGCCGTCCTGCCAGTCTTTTTTGGAAGTTTTGTCTTTCGCTTTCCTTTCTCCGGAGGCATGTCCGAGATAAGGCGAGCGAGTCCTTCCAAAATCCTTTTTATTTTTATTTGAGACGTCTCCTCCGTCGCGTTGCTTTTTGCTGGCTAGCCTGCTACAGAATTAGCAGAGGTAGCGATGTGACGCAGTTTAACGCAGTCGAGCGAAGCAGTCTGCGGAGAGAGGAGAAGAAAAAACTTTGGGGTTAAGGTAAAATGTGCCGGACTAGCTTTCGCTAGCCCAGCAGTACGCAGGAAGAATTCTCTGTACGCCCTGTGTAGGGAGCAAGCTCACCTCTGGTCGAGCGATGAAGCAACAGAGAAGTCCTGCGAAGAGAAAGTTCAGGTTTAAAGCTGCAGTATGTAGCTTTTTTTATGAACATATTTCTTCACTCTGTCACTACCTCCTGACAGACTGATGTTAGCCAGGTAATCTCTGAAAAAAAATAAAAAAAATATTGTCCCCTTGCTTCTCCAGGTGGTAAATAAGCATTTCTAAAAAGAAAAGGTGACCCGCCATTTTCCAGCCAATAAAAACAGAGTTTGTAACCAGCCAATAAAAACAGAGCTTGAATTTGAATCAGCCAATAAAAACAGAGCTTGAATTTGAAATTCAACAGACCACAAGGGGGCAGAGCCACATATGGCTCTGAGGGGGAGGGATCAGAATGCTTTGCCTGTTGAAAATATTTCTAACTGCTGCAGTTCTACAGAAACTGCATACTGAACCTTTAAGCGAGGTGAAGGGCAAATAGAGAACGATGGATGGGCGTCAGCGCCTTAAATACCCAGGGGGCGGGGTCTCTGGCGTGACGCTGACGTCCCTATCGTAAAGGCGTGATTGTATTCCTTCAGGTAATCGCGCGGGGGCGCGATTCCCATAGCATTTATGTCGCACCGAGTGACATGACTGATACGGGAACTTAAATTTTCCCCCAGGTTTCAGCTAATTTCAGCTGTTTCGTCATCTGTTTTGTGATACTTTTAGATTCTTTCTACAAACAGCATTTTTGTGCTTTTACTAACTTCTTTCTGCTAATTTCAGTTTGTTTTGCCACTTCAGTTTATTTATGCAAGTTTTAAGTTATTTTCTGCTATTTCAGCTACTTCTTCTTCTTTCGGCTTTTTCCTTTTCAGGGGTCGCCACAGCGAGTCATCCTCCTCCACCTCACTCTGTCCTCTGCATCCTCTGTCCTCACTCCAACTACCTCCATGTCCTCTCTAACTGCATCCATATACTTACTGTACTGTATCTCCTCTTTGGCCTTCCTCTTTGTCTTTTTCCTGGCAGCTGCATTTCTAACATCCTTCTACTAATCTACTCACTGTGCCTCCTCTGGACCTGTCCAAACCATCTCAGTCTGGCCTCTCTAACTTTATCTCCCAGTTGTTCAACCTGTGCTGTACCTCTGATGATCTCATTCTAATCTTATCCATCCTTGTCACTCCTAAGGAGAACATCAGCATCTTCATTTCTGCTACTTCCAGTTCTTTCTCCTGTCTTTTTGTCAATGCCACTGTCTCCAGACCATACAACATAGCTGGTCTCACCACTGTCTTGTAAACTTTTCCTTTGACCTTTGCTGACACCTTTTTGTCACAAATCACTCCTGAAACTTTTCTCCATCCACTCCATCCTGCCTGGACTCTCTTTTTCACCTCTTTACCACATTCTCCATTTTTCTGGACAGTGGATCCCAAGTACTTGAAGTCCTGCACCTTTGTGACCTCTGATCCTTGTAGCCTCACTGTTCCACTGGCCTCCCTCTCATTCACACATGTACTCTGTCTTACTAAGGCTGACTTTCATTGCTCTTCTTTCAAGTGAATACCTCCACCTCTCCAAGTTCTCTTCCACCTGTTCCCTGTTCTCACCACAAATCACAATGTCATCTGCAAACATCATAGTCCATGGGGATTCCTGCCTGACTTCATGTGTTAGTTGGTCCATCACCAGAGCAAACAAGAAGGGGCTCAGAGCCGATCCTTGATGCACTCCCACCTCCACCTTGAAGCTATCTGTCACTCCTACCACTGTCCTGCTGTCCTCATACATGTCCTGGCTGTACCAGTCTAACATACTTTTCTGCCACTCCAGATTTCCTCATGCAATACCACACTGATGTGAGTAGCCCAGTCCTCACCTCCTTCTACAGGTGTGCAGTGGAGAGTATCCTGTGCTCCAGCATCAACGTGTGGCATGGAGGCTGCACAGCTGCGGAAAGAAAAGCTCTGCAGAGAGTGGTGAAGGCTGCACAGAAGTCTGTTGGAGTCAGTCTCCCCACCATCACAGACATTTACACCTCCAGATGCATCATGAAAGACCCCACTCACCCAGCACACACACTCTTTGCCCCACTCCCTTCAGGACGGCGGTTAAGGAGCATCAAATGTAGAACCACTAGACTGAGGAACAGCTTCTACCCTGAGGCTGTTAGACTCATGAATAAATAAATAAGAATAATCACTGCAAAATATCACATCATGCTGATGCTGATCTGTTTTCTTGTTGCTGTGTTCATTTGTGACCATCTGCTCATACAGACTCATGTTCGTGCTGCTGTTTGTAATGATGTTTTTCTATTACATTAGGGCTTAGTGTATTTCTAGTTGATGTTTTTCTTAGTTATATCCTAGATGTTATTACTGTTTTTCTCTTACATTTTGTTGTTGGATGTAGCTGGGACCCTGTGTACATAATCTTGTTTCATCACATGTACCACATGCGGTGCAAATGACAATAAAGACTCTCTGACTCTGACACCACCTCTCTTGGCACTCGGTCATATGCTTTTTCTAATTCCACAAACACACAATGGAGTTCTTTCTGACCCTCTCTGTACTTCTCCATCATCATTCTCAAAGCAAAGATGGCATCTGTGGTGCTCTTTCTTGGCATGAAACCATACTGCTGCTCACAGATAGTCACCTCTTGTCTAAGCCTTCCTTCCACAACTCTCTCCCAGATCTTCATCGTGTGGCTCATCAACTTAATTCCCCTGTAGTTGCTACAACTCTGTACATCACCCTTGTTCTTAAAAATGGGAACCAGCACACTTCTTCTCCATTCTTCAGGCATTTTCTCACCCTCAAATATTCCATTAAATATTTGAGTCAAAAACCTCACTGCCATCTCTCCAAGACATTTCCAAACCTCCACTGGTATGTCATCAGGTCCTACTGCCTTCCCCTTCTTCATTCTTTTCAAAGCTTTCCAGACTTCACCCTCACTAATCTTTCCCACTTCCTGGTCCACAGTTTCTATTACCTCTACTCATCTTTAAGCTAATTCTACATTGTTTTGCACCCGTTTAAACTTTTTCAGCCTAATTCAGCAAATATGTGCTCTCTCCACTTCCTTCTGGTAATCAAGGTTCTTTTTGACTTTTTAGCTACTTTTCAGCTGTTTTTATTGCAAATTTCAGATTTTTCTAGAACATTTCCATGTTTTTGCTCTCATGTCTATCATTTAAACCTAACTGGGCAAACAAGTTCTTTCTGCTTTCTTCAGCTAATTTAAGCTTACTCTACATTTTCAGATACATTTTCGGCATGTTTTACATAATTTTGGCTGTTTTAAAATACATTTAAGTTTTCTGTGCTAATTTCTGCCTACCTGTAATTAAATTATTTCAGCTTGTTATGCTCTTTTCAGTTTATTTCTTCTTGTTTTAGCTTTTTCTGTTTTTTCAGCAAATATTTAGCTGTTTTTATGGTAAGTTTAACTTTTTCACCTACCGTAATTCCATATTTATTTAGCTCATTTCAGCACTTTCTACTTGCTTCTGGTAGTTTAAGGTTACTTTTCAGCTACTTTTCGGTTGTTTTGTTGCTAATTTCAGCTTTTTTAATAGCTAATTTCCTTTTTTAATTTTATTTACTAATTTCTGCTCATATTTACTTACCTAATTCAGAAAATATGCATTTTCTGCTTTCTTCTGCTAACTTGGGTTTGTTCTTCCAAATCAGCTACATGCAGCTGTTTTTCAGCAAGTTCTTCAGCAATAAGCATTCACATTGTATTTTTTTCAGGAAAGGCTATTTCTTTAGTTTTTAATCGTTTCCTGCCATTTTTCATTCTGGCGCCAAGTGGCAATGTCTTTGCCCGAGTATGTACACGTGTGTTTGTTTGTCTGGCTGTTAGCAGAATATCAGATTTTGATGGACCTCTTAGAATGTTTTTACTGAACATATAGCTACAGTTATCTTTTGAAGTCTAATAAATTTTATGACCACCACAGCTAATCAACATCAGCCAACACAATATAATGCTATTTAATACTCTGTCTTATTTCACATTGTTAGTGTTTAGCATATGAGATCCTTGTACAGTATTGTGTTTCTTTTTATACTTTATATTTTTGCCATTTTTGGGTGTAACTGGGACCTTGAGTTCCACCTCGTGTACCATATGTGATGCAAATGACATTAAAGAACATTGAACTGTGAACAAAAATGGCTTTAAACCAGTTCATTTTACAGCTGTTGAGCTATTGGTGTGGTAGTATCTGGCAGTCATGCCCAGCACGTACTTGGAGTGTCAGATCTCACACAACTTTATTTTCAAGGACTGACCAAAACTGTTCTAACTTTGTTGATCTTAAAATCTGTTTACCTTCTGCAAGTTTCACGAAAATCCATCCACTGGTTTTGAGATAGTTTGGTAAGAGGCAAACAATAGAACAATGTGCGTTCACACATGCTCGTGCACACACACCCACACAAACACAGGCATTAGGGCGAAGATGGGCCTTATTGAAGATAAAATGTTTTATTTAAACACAACAGCATTTAGGACGCAGTCATGCCACATTTGTTCACATAGATGTAAAGATATTACATTAAACTGAAAGATACACGTATGTCTAGTTTAGCAAGATCTTTGTATTTAGTTGATGTAAAATTATAAACAAGAGTCCCTCATTTGGCGCATGTATGCATGTCCACAAACTATTACACATCACTTTATAGCAATGGATTGGACAATACCTTGCATAACATTTAACCTTAATTTGTGACCTCGACCTTGGAACAAGGGTAATGAAGTGTTATGGGATACTTCTTCCAGTGACGATGCATTTGTCTATCGAGCTTCATTAAATTATCTTGAGCTGCAGCAGAAGCTATGGGTGGGACAAGAGAAAGTTTACAGATGGATGGACAGACGGATGCTTTAATACACCCTGCCTTCAACAGGCATGTAAAAACCAAAGTGAACAAGCACAGCTTTTATTGTGTTGTAATAATATTTTTTTATTTTATTTGACTTGGTCAGACCACATTCTGGGCAGCCATGTGGGCGCAGCTGCTGCTTGTTATGCTGGTGATGGACCACTCTGTCACCGTCCACCTCTCAGCCACAACCTGATGCACCGTAACAGCATCCATCCCATCTCCGTGTAGCAGGTGCTTTGTTTTTGTGCTCTCCATCCAAACAAGCTGGTGAAACGATCTCCTCCCGGCACTCGCAGAGAGTGGGAGTCCAGTTGGCGGTGGTGTGAAGAACAGTATTGTGGGTAAATGTCACCGAGAGCCTTCTGTTCCAGATCTGACTAAGTGGAAAGAGGAAAAGAATATATCATCACATCCATCACTGTGTCAGGTTCAGACGGACAGGGAGAGAAAATACAAGTTGCTGTTAAGGAGCCTGACATCATTTCAGTCTCATACATGCAGCTTTCAGTGCAATATGTTTTTTTCTCTTAATGTTAAATGGAGCAAACATGAACTAGTTTTCCAGATAATTGACTTTTTCATCATTCCAGAAAGGCCGGAGTACATTTTGCAGTATCTGACTAAATCACTGATTGCTGTAAGCATGTAGCCTCTTTTCTGTTTTTGTGTTGGGTTGCAAAGTTTACGTTGATGACATCAGAACTGAAAGTGAAATGTATTGCAATCATTGTATGTTTCTATGCAGTGGTGAACTTTGTGCTCTGCGTTTAACCCCTCCAGGGGTGGTCCTAGACTATTTGGTGCCCTGGGCGAGCAACCAACCCCCCCCCCCGGTTAGGTCGCCAGTGGGGGGTCCTCTTCCATAACATTTTGAATAAAATAGATGCCATTTCCTGCATTCTGGTGTATTTTAATGGGTTGTTTAACATCTAGTTTTACCTACATATATACACTATTCAATAAGTATTTTAGAGTTAAAACAGTTTTCAGGTTTTCTTGCCAAGCAAGTTTTCCAGAAGTCATTTTGTTTCAAACATTAATTTATACATGTTAACTAGGGGTGTAACGAGATCTCGTTGTATGAGATCTCGCGATATTAAACTCCCGCGATATCTCTCGTTGAGAGGTAACGTTGTCTCGCGAGTCGCTAATGCTAGCAGAACCCCTAGCAAGTCAGCGTCACGGACAGCATGGCTTCGCCGGATGAAGTTGCTATAGAAGATGCCCCAACTACTGATGGAGGGTCCCGGTGCCGCAGACGCCTCTACATTGATGGAGGGTCCCGGCGCTGCCGACGCTGCCCCGAATGTAAAGACACGCGTGTAAACACCGGTGTGACCGGTGTTGCCAGATAGAGTCCCACCCACCCAAAGCACTCTTTACCCGCAAAAGTCAGAAGGAAAATCGCGGTGAACCGCCCAATCTGGCAACACTGGTGAGTGACGGCTGCAGATTCAGCGCTGATGCGGATATTTATGTTCAATTTTTGGAAAGTCCTGCGTGAATATCTATTTTTTTTAAACAAAGTTGAACGTTCTAAGGTCTAAGGAGATTCAATCAGTAAAATGAAGACATCAGTTGAGTTTGTAATACATGTTAAAACAGAATAAAAGCCTTTTTGCGGCATAAAACCGATCTTTGAAGTTTTCTTGAACTAACATTAAAATCTCGTCTCGTTCTCGCGAACTCTGTAATTTGTCTCGTCTCGAGAGTTTTGTGTATCGTTACACCCCTAATGTTAACTCAAATGTCTCATTAAGTTTCATCTATGTGATCAAAACATGTAACCCTTCTTCTTCATTTGATAAGATATACAATTTCTTGTTTCACCAATTTGATATTAACATACAAAACGAATAGCCTAAAAATCTACTCTAAAGACAGGCTATGAACAAAATTATTTTTTGAGCAAAATTATTTGGAAACATATAGAATGACGTTATTTAAATTGAACGCACTGCTCGCTTCAGCTGCTGCCACTTGTACATTTAGCTGTGTATGTTTCCAGAGCCTCTCTCTTTTTAATTATTTTCTTCTCTGCATGACCCTTGCTTTTTCTCCCTTCAATCTTTCCACTGACCGCACTTACGTGTCACCTCCGGGCATGGAACAAAAATGAAACTAAAAGAGGTGTGACGGCCCCCACAGCTGCTGCGGTGATAAACTGATGACATGTGAATAAATGAAGAGCAGGGCGGCCCAGGACTAGTGCGGTAGTGGTGTTCGGTGTTATACAGTATGTTGTTAAAAAAAGAGTTGTAAAAGATATAAAAATTTAAAAAACCGAGGAGCAGCGTCTCCTCTTCTCTTTTTCCTAAACTGCGCAATGTTATGCCGCCCCCTGCTGGAGGCCGCCCTGGGCGGCCGCCCATGTGGCCCATAGGAGGAACTGCCTCTGAACCCCTCACATGTGAGATACACCCAAATGGAGCAGCAGGTCCATGTAAGCGTCCGGAGAGCAGTGGGACAAAAGGTGTTTTGCACAAGAACTACAACATGTGAGCACGGCAGGGAGTTGAACCTGCGGTTTTCTCAAGTCCCATGTCAGCTGCACCACCACTGCATCACAACCACCATATGGTAAAACTTGTTACATGTACAATACTTTTTAATACGTTCTAGGATGTTTTTTTTATTTTAGTAAACTGAACTATATTATCGACCCAGTGGTTGATTTAGCTGCTTTGTTCATTTCGACAAATTGTTTTTCATCCTTCTTAAAAGTGAGAGAATATACGTGTAACCAAACATACATGGCAGCAAAAATACAAATGGATTTAGAAGCCAAAATTTCTTTGATCATCTAGATTCAGGCAGCCAAATTATTATAAATCTTCATCCTGACCAAATGTACTTTTCACTTCAAGCTCTGGTCCTCTACCAGAGGCCTGGGAGCTTGAGGGTCCTGCTCACCTGTGACTGCACCCTTCTGAACAGAGATCTCTGAGGTTGCTCCTGCGATTTGTTGGAGCCACTCCTACCGTATGGTGGACAAAGTGCTGTGACGACCAGCTGAGACTTTGACTCTCCACAACTTCACAACTTGTCCTTGTGTATGCTCCTTTTATACTGAAACTCTGGCACAACAATTTTCTGCGGGATGAATAAAGTTCTATCTTCTCTTACCTTAACTTGTGTTTTCTCTTTCAGCCCTTGTTCTTTTCAAGCTTCTCATGCTCCTTCCTGATGTTGCAGATGCTTTACATCTCTACTTCCATCTCCTCTGTTGTGTTCTGTAGCTCGTCAACCACCAAAGTGTCCGTTTAGTTACCCATCATCTGCTTGTCAGTTTGAATGTGTCCAGTTTTTCTATACCAACCTTAGTGGAGTCTCCCATGTGACTGCAGGATTTCCAGGTAGCGCTTAGTGAGATGGAGCTTCTGGAACTCAGCAGGAACCTCTGCAAACGTTTCAAGACATTTTGGAGACTCCCTTGAGAAAGCCATCAGCTAACAGTCACAGCCCAGGGAGGTTCTGGGTTTAGACATTTACTAAACATTGAAACAAAATGCACTGCTCCGTCAGCCATGACTAGTCCAGCCAGAGGACGTTATAACTCTCCAACATGTTTTGCAACAGGCAGCATGTGTCTGTCAGAAGTCTATTCGAAGCATTAAATAAAGGGGAAATAAGCAGAATATTGACCCCGCTGAATGCTAAAATGATCAAAACATGCTCCAGCTTGGCGAGCGATTGAGGAGCACTGATCACCTCCAGCTCTCACAGTCTGTCTCCCTGGCTGCGAGCCTAGAGGGCAGGACACAGGCATGGATGGGCCTGCCGCCGCCGCTCTGCTGCCCAGATGGCTCACTCTGTCAGCGGGCTCAGCGCCATAATGGGTGGCACCCTGACGACAGGTCGTGACTGGACACGCCAAA
>JBBPBX010005223.1:27523-49338 GCA_038048925.1 Garcialebias charrua | reverse complement strand
CCCCCAGCAACACCTGTGGCCTGTGTGTGGAGAAATGAAGGGGTGGTGTCACTGGAGTCTATGTGTGTGTTCTTTCATCACTTGAAGTGTTGCAGTTTACACTTGATGCATATTATTAACAATAACTGTACATTAAAAACTGATTATGTCTCTATACGTGGGCAGTGCTGTGGTCTGCTCTGTGCCTTTAAGGTAAAAGTGCCATCTCATCAGAAGACTTGGTCAGACAGATACCTTCTGTAAAAGACCTGCAACTGTCTGAGTGCAAAGTAAAAAGAGGGGCTGAAAAAACACGTCTGGGGTGACCCTGCATTCAACATGTTTCATTCATCAGAACCCTATATCATGTCATTTAAAAAGTTCCATCCATCCATCCATCCATCCATCCATCCATCCATCCATCCATCCATCCATCCATCCATCCATCCATCATCTTCTGCTTGTTCTGAGGTTGTGGGCACAGCAGCTTGAGCAGGGAGGTCCAGACATCTCTTTCTACCATCACCTCTTCCAGCTCTTCTGGGAGGATTCCAAAGTGTTCCCAGGCCTACTGAGAGACGTATGTGCTGGGTGAGTGAGGTCTTTCATGATGCAGGTGTCTCTCTTCCTGCATCTGGAGGTGTAAATGTCTGTGATGGTGGGGAGACTGACTCCAACAGACTTCTGTGCAGCCTTCACCACTCTCTGCAGAGCTTTTCTTTCTGCAGCTGTGCAGCCTCCATGCCACACGTTGATGCTGGAGCACAGGATGCTCTCCACTGCACACCTGTAGAAGGAGGTGAGAACTGGGCTGCTCAGACCAGCTCGTCTCAGTAGTCTGAGGAAGTAGAGTCTCTGATGAGCTTTCTTGATCAGGCTGGTGGTGTTGTTGCTCCAGCTGAGGTTTCAGGTGCACACCCAAGTACTTGTAGCTGGAAACCACTTCCACCACAGATACTCCTATGTTCAGGGGTGTGTGGGTAGGAATGTAGATTGACCTGTAAACAGCGAGCTTTGCCTTACAGCTCAGTTGCCTCTTCACCACAATGGACCGGCACAGAGTCCGCAATACTGCAGACACTGCATCAATCTCATGTTCCATTCTTCCCTCACTCGAACGAAACCCCAAGACACTTTAACTCCTCCACTTGAGGCAGAACCTCACCCTTGACTTGAAGAGAACAATCCATCTGTTTTCAGTTCAGGACCATGGCACCAACTTTGGAGGGGCTGATTCTGAGACATATGGCCTCACATATTTTAACGTACAAAGTATTTAAGAGATCCGTTAAAAAAATCATTATCACTCTAAAAAAGTATACTGTAGTTAAAATATCACTCTAAAGTCTCACCTTTATTACCCCCCTCCAAATTTAAAAAATAAAATTGAGAACTTATCCTTTAAAATTTAATTCAGTTCAATTCAGTTTATTTATATGGCGCCAAATCACAACAGAAGTCATCTCAGGACACTGAACAGAAACTTTCATGTATATATAAAGTAAGTTAATAACATTATTTATGTGAGGAGCAAACTGCTTTGAATTAACTTCATCACAGAACTCTCATCTTGAGCAAGCATGAAGGTGACAGTGGAAAGGAAAAACTCCCTCATGAGGAAGAAACTTTGAGCAGAACCAGGCTCAGGACAAGTGGTCATCTGCTTCGACCGGCTGGGTTTTAGAGGAACAGATACACAATGGCAGGTTGAGAATCACATGTTAAGACAGAAATAATATCAAATGAAAACTGCAGGTAGTCCTCGACTTATGACGGTCTTGAGTTACGACGTTTCGTGGTTACGACACACATCTCCATAAAAATAAAAATTAAAAAAAATTTGAACATTTTTATTTTGAAGCCGATTTACGCAGTTTCCGGTTTTACGTTCTAAATGTAGCGGCGGAGAAATACTGCCCTGTACTCTCTAAAAAAGCTAAGTCTGGTCCTCTGGGCATTAAAAACAACAACAAAAAACTTGCTGGAGCAAACTGGACAGGCAGAAACAGGCAGCAGCTGTGGAAAAGTAGCTGTTTTATGGACGGCAGTTTTACAATGTAAACGAATGGAGAATCCAGAGGAGGGACGGAGGAACTGAGGAAAAGGCTTCACCAGCAGTCCAGAGTAGGAAATTAACTATTTTTTCACTTCATTATGGCTCTCAAATGTATGTGTTTTTTTGACAATTATGTAGGGTACTGTGTTAGGATAAGCTAAGTGCTTGATAAAATACAGTACTGTACATATAAGGTGCAGTTTGGACGTATGTTTCGACTTACGACGAAATTCGACTTACAACGGAGCGTAAGAATGGAACTCCGTCGTAAGTCGAGGACTACCTGTATTCAAATTTAACAATTCATTTAAGAAAGTGAGGTCAGTTTGTCCTCTAGTAGTCTAAGTCTATAGCAGCATAACAAGCCAACACTAACTATAAGATTTATCAAAAAGGAAAGTCTTGAGCCCAGTCTTAAAACTGGACAATGTGTCAGCCATGGAGTTGATTCCGCACGAGAGATCAGGATGACAGCAGCCCAAAACTGATCATGAAGCCCATGCATGGTGTTTCACACATTAATAGGAAAGGTCATGATGACAGCAACCTCTTTGGGAATAAATGAAACGTTAAGCAGGTTTATTCTGTTTATTTATAGTATTCATAAGTTATAAAGTTCACCGATGGATCAGAAAACAAACACCAAGCATCAATTCAGGAAATAAAAATCCAAGGCTATCCTCCCTGCATGCAACTTTTTGTTTTACTTTCAGCCACTCCCTTCTACAGGGGTCAGCAGTGAATTAACTCGCATAAACGATTTAGCGTCTGTTTTACGTGGGATGTTCTTTCTGACACAACCTGGGCTCAAACCTGTAGCCTCAAGAGAACAACGTGACACTGACCACTGAGCTACGGTGGCCTCGTGTGTCCAGCTTTGAAAAATAGCTGAAAAATAAAGCAATTAGAGTGCAAGCACCAGATGAGATTAACATTTGTCTGCAAAGTATACTCAGCTCTTATTGTCAGTACGGTGTCTGATTAGACTGCAACACAGCGACAAGTCAAAGTGTGCGACGTTTCCCAAGTTCAAAGAGAAAATGTGATCTACAAGTTCACACAAAGACAAAACAAGGCAGTCTGTCTGAGCCCGACTGCCCTGAGGATATAAAAATAGATAAGGGCATAAGGCTGCTTCTCAGACAGGAAATGAAGGAGATGGACTGGGTTGTCTTTTACACATCACACTCATTATATATCGCTCACAGGCGCATCATTTTTTTCTACACATGCTGAGATTTTTCAGTTCAGTGATTGCATCTCTGATGGAAAATCACCTACACACAATGTCCACTAGTCCAGGAACAAACACACATACCCAGACAGGGACTATGTACACTTCCGTTGCTAAATGGTTGTCATGACAACTCTGGTTGGTCAGGCCAAGTGTGAGAGTCTGCCATTGAAAGTGTAATTGAGTAGAGTCGTTTAGGCCAGTGGCCCCCAAACTTTTTTGCACCATGTACCAGTTTAATGGGGGTTGGTCTGAAAGTCCTACCCCAGAGAATTTTGGATACAATAGATGCCATTTCCTGCATTCTGGTGTATTTTACAAAGATTTATTACAGTAGATTAACATGAGACAAAATATGTAAAACTCATTATTGAAACAAATGACTATACAAGTTTCACTTTTTGAATGGAATTACTGAAATAAAACAACTTTTTCACAATATTCTAATTTTATGACCAGCACCTGTATTTCAAATTTACCTTTAATCACTTAATGTGTGATTTATAAGTGTATTAAGTGCAGGATCATTTCTCATTTAATTAGTATATCCCACACCAGGGTCAGCTGTGCCTCGTCATCCTCCCTGGTCTGCAGTGATTCACACATCAGATTGTACAGAAAAGTGCAGGAACTTATGCACAGTGCAAAACTTTAATCATATTTGTGTTTTTTAATGAAATTGCTCTTGACTGAACTTTTAGGAGCTGAGATTTTTTTAAAGAGCAGAAGCAGAAATGCAAAGAAACAGCGTTGATGTGAATTAAAAAAAGTTCAAGTCAAAACGTGCTCTGATGTGATATTAGGAAGCTTTTATTTTTTAAATTATAGTTTTATTTAGTTCATAGTTTTACAGTCACTCTTTGTCAGGCGGGTTGAAAAATATGCAGTTTAATCCTTCAAATGCGCAGACAAGGCCTCACGCCTCCTCCTGTCTGCTCCGGACCACATAGCTAAATTTCTCCAACCAAACTGGCAATGTAGAACCAATCTGCGCATGTGTCTAACAGAAACAGAAACTGAAAGTTATGCACCATAACTCATGTTCCCTGAAGGAAGGGAACGAGGTGCAACACTATTGGTATGGGAATTGCGCCCCCGCGCGATTACCTGAAGGAATACACTCACGCCTTTACAGCAGTGGGCGTCAGCGTCACCTCAGAGGCCCCGCCCTCTGGGTACTTAAGACGCTAGTGCCCATCCAAACGGTCTCCAAGTGCACTTCACCAAGCTTTGGCATTGAAAAGGGCCAACTGTGTTGCACCTCGTTCCCTTCCTTCAGAGAACATGAGTTATGGTGCATAACTTTCAGTTCCCTTTATCAGTCAGGTTCACTCGGTGCAACACTTTTGCTATGGGAACGTAATTCATTCACACCCTTGAAATGCTCAGTAAAATGCATGCTTGTGAGAACTTCTGCCTTTATACATTAGGCATCTTTTGGCTGCTCTCTACTGTGTGTTAGAGAGGACAGCCTGAGTGACGTCACATGCAGTAACGTCCAAACTGTAATGTTTTGCAAACGTGTTTGTTGAACTCCAGTTTGCAGCTGCACAGATGTCTGCAACTGGTACGCCCTTGAACAGTGACCACGAGGCGGCCAAGCCTCGAGTGGAGTGGGCATGTACCCCAGAGGGCACCTGTTGACCTTTGCTACTGTACGCCCTTTTAATGGCCTCAGTCACCCAGTGTGAGAGGCGCTGTTGTGACAGGGCCCTGCCAGCAGCTGGGTTGGCAAAACATACAAACAACTGGTTTGTTTTCCTCCAATCAGCTGTTCTTTCAATGTAAGCACCCAAGGCCCTGACGGAGCAGAGTGCTCTCAACCTCCTATGTTCCTCACTGAGGACGGGAGCAGGAGGAAATGAAGAAAGTTCAAAGTCCAGACTTCTGGGATTCAAAGTTGGGACATATGCGGGGTTAGGGCGTAGGGTGACCTTTGACTTATCAGGGGCAAACTTTGTACACATTGGGTGCACAGATAAAGCATGGAGGTCACCTACACGTTTAGCTGAGCAAAGAGCCAAGAGTAGAGCAGTTTTATAAGATAGCAAACCTATCTTAATGTTGCTCAGAGGTTCGAATGGGGGCTCACAAAGAGCATTCAGGACTAACTGGAGATCCCAGTCAGGGGCCAGAGTCCTGCTGGGGGGTCTTTTCCTCAATACGCCCTTCATGAACCGTATCATGAGAGGGTGTGCACCGGGTGTTTTTCCCCCCCAGCCTTCGTGGCATGCCGAGATGGCTGACAAAAACACCTTAATGGTGGAAAATGAGCTGCCTTTTTCCAGCAGGTCCTGTAGAAAGGTAAGAAGCTGGACCAGGTCACAGGAATATGGGACAATATTCCTTTCCATGCACCAAGCCTCAAAAACACGCCATTTGCGAGCATAGAGAGTCTGTGTTGACACAACTCTCGCTCCCTGGATTGTGTTTATCACGTTGCTGGGGAGGCCTGAGGCCATCAGTTTGTTCCTCTTAGCAACCAAGCTGAGATCTGCCACAGTCCTGGACGTAAGTGGAGAGGCTGCTCGTGTGGTTGAGTCAGCAGGTCCCTGTAGGGAACAGCTGCTAGGGTATCAGCATTGAGCACACCTCCGAGGGCCACGGGCCTCATGGCCACCTGGGGGCCAACAATATTAGGGAGGGGTCTCCCTTGCATGTGTGTTCCCGTATCACCTGAATTGGAGGTGCGGGGGGAGAGGTGCAACGTAGCACCCCCTGCTGGCCAGCTGTGAGCTAGAGCGTCTGCGTTTGCTTCGTTTAGTGAGAGGCACAGGTCGTAGAGCGTGCAGGTTTTGCAGGCGGACAGACCTACAGATGCCCGGCTGCACCGTGGCCAGATCTGGTCCACAAGCCTTTGGTTCCGCCTCTGTTCTGGGGTTAGAAGAAGCCCTCCTGAGAGACCCTCTGTCTTGTGGTTTGAGCTGCCCGGGGTGCATGCCACCTTCCGTGACAATAGCCCTGGGGCGCGCTACATGAGCGGCTCGTGTTTCACAGATAGGTGAGCTGGCCTCAATTCCAGGAAGCTGATGAGTAATCTCGTGTCCTGTTGTTTCCAGAGGCCTTTGGTAGTCCAGTCTCTGTGGACCATTCCCCATCCCCACTTGGATACGGCCATGTTGGTTAACACGTAGGACAATGTCGACCCAGTGGGGCGTCTGTTGTGGACACTGGGGGGTCCCTCTGGGGCCCCAGGGTTGCTGGACACCCTGAGCTGATCAGGGTCCTCCCTGTTCACCCGAGGGGGACAGGGCGCGTTCGCTTGCTTAGAGCACGCATTTTTAGTAGTGCGTACAGCGCGCAGGGCATGGCTGCCTTGAAGGGACCCAAGAGGTGTCGGCAGAGCATGAGGGTCACTCTCTGACCCTATTGAGAGCTCTCCGGACAAAAGCGTATTGAAGAGATACACTTCCCTGAAAGACATGCCTTGGACAAAATGGTGATGACTCGTACACCCAGAAATACGGTAATCTGTGTAGGAGTCAGAGTGCTTTTCTGCAGTTTTATGATGGAGCCTAAAGCCTCCCGATGAGGGTTCGTTATTTAAAGGTGCAGCTGGGCTTGTGCACTGTGCTCTGTCACATATTTCCAATCCACTGATCATGTGTGGCCTGCTGGTTTTACAGGCTGGAAAGCCTGTCTCAGTTTGAGCGCTTTGAGCTTTAAACTTTTTATTTTTCTGCTCAGCACCTACAGATTGGGACCAATTCACGAGGTCCAGACTCTCTTGGGCATGAGGAAAAATTATCCGAGTCGGCCAGGGTGCATGGTTTGTATTGTGACGACATTTAATGACAACTTCTGCAGCATTATTGGCATCTTCCCTTTCAGCACGTGTGCACGGCCTGGGCTTGCAGGCGACTACAGTGCCCCCGTGGACCGGTGCGGTCATTTGCTGAATTGCAGTTGGGGGCCATGACAGGCTGTCGTCATGGCCTCCGTGTTTAGCAGACACACCCTCCGCCGGGCATGCAGATACGCTGTGAGCTCGGAGGGTTTGTGTATTGTAGGCCCCCCGAGCTTCTGCGGCATGGATGGGGGTGAGTATTTGACTCCCCCCGTCCGGCCGTGCGCAAACTGGCCTGCCCGTCCGCGGACGCCGCAAAGTCTGTCTGCAGCAGACAGTCCCGGGGCGCCCTGCTGGGGAACATTGTTCTGACCTGGTACCCTGTGCACCGCGAGGGAGGAGGGGTGATAGCCCTCTCCCTTCATCGTGAATGTTTTTAAAAAAAGGTTGCTTTGTTGTTGTTGTTGTTGTTGTTTTTGTTGTTGTTTTTTTAGTCAAGAACCAGGGCAAACTGTGCTTTGGTACTTTTATTTTTATGTTTTGTACAACAACAGTTTGTCTTTATTTCACACACAGCAGAACACTTATCTTTTTTGCATACATTAATGTCACCAGCATTAGGGATGCACCGATCCACATTTCTCACTTCCGATCCGATACCGATACTTATTAACTCAGTATCGACCGATACCGATACTTTCCCGATCCGATACTGTTCAGGTATTTGACTCTGTATAATGGAACTTTTGCACCCAAACTATTCATTTTAACATTGTGTGAGATAAACCCAATGAAGACACTCTTAAGCCTTACAATAGGGAACCCCCTATTGTAAGGCTTAAGAGTGTCTTCATTGGGTTTATCTCAGACAATGTTAAGAAGGGCAGTCACAGAATGTGATTGAACACAAGTGCTCTTTGAAACTGGATCGGAAAAGTATCGGCAGGTTTGATTCGATACCCGATACTTAAATAATGCTGGTATCGGATACCGATACTGATACTGGATCGGATCTGCCCCATCCCTAACCAGCATTTTGTATTTTTTTTTACAAATAAAGTCTGGGTAGAAAAAAAACAGGTTCCCGTACCCCATGGGCGGACGAACCAGTGAAACTGTGAAGGGACCCAGCTTCATCAGGCCCACTTCTGTCTCCCATCACGGTTAGTCGAGGAGGTTCCCGGCGGGACCGCTTGGCGAGGAACAAATCTGTTCCTGCTCCAGGACTAAGTGGCCTGAGATGGACCTGCTGGGGGTCTCTGCCGCTGCTCCCTGTCGTAAGCTGGCCTCTTTTGCGGGGGACGACGTGTGGCTGAGCGGTGTCGAGGCTGCACGGGTCTGCTCCCACTGGTGTCCCTGGGGGGGCAAACGTTTTCCTTGGCATCCCTTCACGAAGGGCTTCAGCCTGTTTTCGCCTATGCTCCAGCCTGCTCTGGATCCGTTCCAGAGCCCCCCCGAAGAGTCCCGTCGGCACGATCGAAGTGGTACAAAAAGAGGAACCGCTGACCTTCTGTAAGGTCCGTCAGGATCATCCACAGATGACGCTGGGTGATGACCACTTCAGCCATGCATCTCTCCTGTGTGATAGTTGCCATCCCCATCATGTGGAGCACAAAGTCAGTGGCCCTACGGGCTTCCTCCAGCACCTCAGCCACAGTGTGTTTGTCAGTTGTCACCTGGAGCTCCTGCAGCTTCTCTGCCAGGTACGCCTGCATCATGGCGGAGGCATTCATTGAACGTGCCGCGAGGCCCTGAGCTCGGTAGCATTTTTCAAGCTGGGCAGCTGAAGCGCGGCAGGCTTTGCTGGGAAGAGTTGGTTTTGTGCCAGAAGATCTGGGGGCCAGGTGAGACACCAGCGTGTCCTCCATCTGTGGCACGTTGGCAATTCCTGCTGCTTCCATTCCACCGACGTCGAGGAACTGGGAGAGCGGCAGCAGCATGGGAGCCCTGGGTTCAGCCCAGGTGTGAGTAAGCTCCGTGAGGAAATCCGGGAAGATGGGCATCCTGTGCCTCGTTGTCGACTGCTGCTTGGCATAAAAATAATTCCCTGCCAACCTCGTGACCTGTTGGCGATGTTGAGGTTCTGGCCACGCGATCTGCAGCGCGTCCGCCGCTCTGCGACACAAGTCGAACAGGGCGGGGATTGATGAGTCTGTCTCTGGCAGCACTGACGCCGGGTTCTGTGAGAGGTCTTCTTCCTCTCTTTCGTACTCGTTGTCAGCTTCTTCATCAGAAATGTCACCTGAGGCTGTTAGCAAGATCTCATCCGCGTTCATCATGCCTCAAGTGTCAAATTCAGCTGTCGAGTCTCCGACGGGAGCCGCCATGTCCAAGCTGTCCTCCCATTCGACCTGTCCACTGTCCTCCAGATCCATGCTCTCGAGCTCCGGCGTGGGAGTGAGAGCCTCTGTGAGATCCGGGTCTGTTGGCGCTGCGGTGGTGCCAATGGCTTTGGCCATGATGTCCATGCGGTGTCTCCTCACCGTCTCCAGCATCTGGCTGCAGTGTGGACAGGAGTCGGGGGTGTCCAACGCTGTTTTTGCATGCAGCATCCCTAGGCAGACAGGACAGGCCTCATGGGTGTCCGTCGCCGATAGGGAATATCCGCAGCCACTGGGGCAGGCACGTGAGCTGGGACTCGCTGGCTTGCTGGCCTTTTTTGGAATTCTGGGTTTCTGCTTTCCCTTCTCTAGAGCCATGGCCGAGAAGAAATGAGCAAGTTGTTTTAAATCCTCGTCCGCAGACGTCTCCTCCGTCGCGTCGCTTTCGTTGGCTAGCCTGCTACTCGTTAGCAAGATAGCGATGTGACGCAGTTTGCGCCGTCGAGCGAAGCAGCTGTGGAGAGAGAAGAGAAAATCTTAGAGGTTAAAGAAAAAGGCTCTGGACTAGCTTTCCCCAGACCAGCAATACACAGGAAATTTCTCTGTACTCTAAGCGAAGGGAGCGAGCTCACCTCTAACGAGCGATGTGTCTACAGAGAAGTCCCACGAAGTTCAGGTTTAAGCGAGGTGAAGGGCAAAAAGAGACCGTTTGGATGGGCGCTAGCGTCTTAAGTACCCAGAGGGCGGGGCCTCTGAGGTGACGCTGACCCCCACTGCCGTAAAGGCGTGCATGTATTCCTTCAGGTAATCGCGCGGGGCGCAATTCCCATAGCAATAGTGTTGCACCGAGTGAACCTGACTGATAAAGGGAACTTATCGCTTGTGTATGTTGACCTGCATCAAGAGTGAGTCGTTCACAGACGTGATGGAGAGAATCTGGTGATTTTTCAAAATCCTTTTCCTTTCTTTTTTGTTTTCTGTGCGGCCTGGTACAAATTGACCCACGGCCCGGTACCAGTCCGTGGCCCGGTGATTGGGTTCCACTGATTTAGGCCGCATGGAGAAAGTAATTTAGTCGCTGAAATGTTCACTTTAAAGACCATTTCAGGACTGTGAGCTTCCAAATAATCCTGAGGCGAGTTGTAATGCTGTGAGGTCACTGCAGCTTGGACTACCCCTCCCCCCACCCTTCCCAACAACTCCCCACATCATCATTGTGGAGCACCATCATAAAGTTTCTAACAAGGTTAAGTCAGGTCCTCTGGACAATTTCTTTTTGTTGAAACATTTCATCTTTCATCCGAAAGACTTCATCAGTCCGAGGAACTAAAGGAACAAATAGAATCCGCCCAGAGAACCTGACTTTGTTGGATTATTGAGCACGAATCAGGATACTTATTTAATTTCATTTTTACCAAAATATTTCATCTGAGTACTGTTTTCACTAGGCACTGCATTCGGGCCCAAAAAAATCCGACCTGGCCCCAGCCCGTAGCCATCATTTTCAAACCCCACCTGACCCGACAAATTAACAGTAATTACAGGTCCGAACATGACACCCCCCCACCCCGACATTTTTAATTAAGCTTTGACTGCTTATTATACACTGCCTGTCCGAAAAAAAAAAAAAAAAGAAAAAGAAAAACTCTCCACCAAAAAAAAAGTCACACTAATATTTTTGTTGGACCGCCTTTAGCTTTGATTACATCATGCATTCTCTGTGTAATTGTTTCAGTAAACTTGTGCAATGTCACAAGATCTGTTTCCATCTAGTGTTGTATTAATAATAAATAAATACTGTAATTATTAATAATAAATAAATATAAAAATAAATGAATTAAAACAAATAATTATTAATAAATAAATTGCCTTATATTCTAGCTGTTTTTGCTACCTTTTTGACATCTTATTTTAACTTGTTAAAAAAAGTATGCCTCTTTTATTATTGTCTGTTGTTGTCACTGTTGTCCATTGTTGTCATCATTCTTTGTTGAAACCAGGTCTCGCTTGTAAATGAGTCCTCGAGGCTCAATGGGATTAACCTGCCTAAATAAAGGTTGAATTAATTAATTTTTCACCAAGATCTTGCATTGATGACTAGGCACTAGGCATAGGTGCATCACTTCCCCTGCCTCTCTTCTTACCCTGATGCACCCATCACTCTGGATCAGGGTCAATCTGGACTCATCAGACCACATGACCATCTTCCATTGCTCCAGAGTCCAATCTTTATGCTCACTAGCAAATTGAAGCCTTTTTTTTCCAGTTAGACTCACTGATTAGTGGTTTTCTTAAGGCTACACAGCTGTTCAGTCCCAGTCCCTTGAGTTCCCTTCACATTGTGCATGCAGAATGCTCTTATTTCACTATTAAACATAGCCCTGAGTGCTACTGTTGTTTTTCTTTGATTTGATTTTGCCAAACATTTAAGTGATCGTTGATCACAATCATTCAGGATTTTTTTCCAACCACATTTCTTCCTCGAAGACGATGGGTCCCCACTATCCTTACAGTTTTTAATAATGCATTGGACATTCCTTAACCCAATTTTAGTAGTTTCTGCAATCTCCTTAGATGTTTTCTCTGCTTGATGCCAATGATTTGACCCTTCTCAGACAGACTGACGTCTTTTCCACGACCACGCCATGTGTCTTTCAACATGGTTGTTGAAGAAAAGAGAAGCAACTCATTGCACCAGTTGGGGTTAAGTAACTTGTTGCAGCTGAAAGATAATCGCCCATGCAGTAATTATACAATATGAGGCTTGTATCTATTTGTTTAGTTAAATCCAGGTGGAGACTTTTTTTTTGACCAGGCAGTTTTGTTAGTTACGGTCGTCGGACGCACGTGGCTGAATAAAAGGGGCAGAAGATCAGAGCTGAGGGGGTGTTTGTCCTTTCATGGCCAGCAAAGTGCATCCCCTGCTTCTGCCTGCATTCTGCATTATTCAGACACAGACCCTGCTCTGACATGTCTGTTTTGTGATCTCACCTTTTTGGGTTGTCGTCAGCGCGCGTCTGCTGAGTGCAGCAGCTGAACGTCCATTTGGGGTTTGATGGATTGCTTCCTGGCAGTATAGTCCCATTTGAAGCTTAACTGAACTTTAATTTACCGCTTTCAAGGCCTGTAAGCTCGTGGTCAAATGGCTGTGCGCGGCTGGTGATTGTATGGCAAGCCATGTTGCCATTTGATTGGATCGTCAACCGCGTGTGTCTGCTGACGCAATCAAAAGGCTGAGAACGACCCGGCCCACCCATCCAGCACATTATTATCGCCCGGCTCGGGCTGTTCAACACACAAAGAGAGTGAACCCCACATCCCTTCATAACAACTACCTCCCTCACTCATGGTTACTCTACTGAATGACCGAACACAAACTAACACATAATGAACACATAAACTAGACTAAGAGACTAACGCCAAAAATACACCACACGCGTTGCAGCTCCGCCCCGCTCCGGTCCGACCTCCGCAGCAAATACGCACCCATTATAATCAATGAGATAAAGTACACTGGCTCCGCACGGCGGCGGTGAGCTGCGGCGAGCGGACGGCAGTCCGTCAAAATTAGAAAATTTTCTATTTCTGCCGGACGACGGAGCTGTGCCGGAGTCAACTTTTGAAGATTACGTCGCACCAACAGGAAAAGGAACGAGCACAACTTCCGTATTTACAAAATAAAATCACCACGGGCGGACTAATCCTAGCTCTATACGGATTTATTTGTACAAAAATGCTGTCAAACTATCATTTATGACTATTCTATGACTAAACTATTATATTTATGACTATGACTACACCTAATAACGCAATACAAGAAATAAATAAATAAAAAAGTATTTTATTCTGAAATGTAAACATCACTTCCTGTTGCTCAAACCATGTCCTGTCGCTTATTTACGAGAGAAGATCAAGGCAGCCTTTACTGTTGTTCTCCTTCTTCCACCGAATGAATTGTTTTGTTCTGACTTCATTATTTATCACTTGATTTATCGCGCAATCTCGCAATTCCCGCGCATGCGTCTTGGAGCGGCGCATCCATGCGGACCTGAGCTGAGCGGAGGCAGTGGACTTTGGACTCGCTCAGCTGCGACCTGCGGAACGGAGCGGACCGCGTGTAGTGTATTTTTTGGGTAACAGATGGGGACCGAGATACATACCGGTAACATACAAATACGTACAGTAAATCTTTTTTCTAAAGTGCCAAAACAAGAGATCAAGGGACTGGGTGGACATGGATATGATGTTTGTAAAGGACGTAATGAGCCATGTTATTGAGCCGTTTACATATATATGTAATTTATCATTTTCAACAGGAATATTTCTAGATAATATGAAAGGTAGTTCCTCTCTTTAAAAATGGTGATAAATGTGTGTTCAACAATTATAGAACCATATCCTTGTTACCACAGTTTTCAAAAATTCTTGAAAAACTATTTGTAAACAGACTAGATCAATTTATAGATAAACAAAATATTCTAAGCAACAGTCAGTATGGGTTTAGAGCAAAAAACTCTACATCAATGGCTCTCATGGAATTAATGGAACAAATAACTACTGCTGTCGATCAAAAACAATATTGTATCAGTATTTTTGTTGATTTAAAAAAAGCATTCGATACTATTGATCACACCATTCTCCTTGAAAAACTGAACAAATATGGTATTAGAGGACCAGCATTACAGTGGGTATCTAGCTACTTGAAAGATAGGAAACAATTTGTACAAATAAATGATGTAAGATCTGACCTCTGTAATATCACATGTGGAGTTCCCCAAGGCTCTGTACTTGGACCAAAGCTATTTATTTTATATGTGAATGACTTGGTAAATGTGTCAGGACTCCTTAAATGTGTACTTTTTGCTGATGATACCACATTTTACTGTTTAATCTGATTGTTGGAAAAAAGGAGCAGATATAATAAGATTTATTCTTCTTTCTGCTACCTTTCATTTTTTTATATTTTGTACATTATCATTTATGGGATTGTCTTGTATTGTTTCTTTTGTAAAAAAAAATGAACAAATTTAATAAACATAAACATAAACATTGCTGGTTAAAAAAAATAAAAATAAATACAGTAGCCTACCAGGAAGTCAATGATCACTATGTTCATTAAGCTGTTCTCCTACTCCGCAGAGCTCACAACTAACTTCCTTCCTCACCTCCCTCATTGGTTCGAGTGTGACCTGTTTGGTAATTTCATTGTCCAGATTTTTTTTAACCTTTATTTATGTTTGTTTTTTAAATTTGTTTATTTTATTTTTTTTTACAAAAGAAACAATTCAAGACAATCCCATAAATGATAATGTACAAAATATAAAAAAATGAAAGGTAGCAGAAAGAAGAATAAATCTTATTATATCTGCCCCTTTTTTCCAACAATCAGATTAAACAATAATAATCTTCAACCAACAGTACTGTGACAGCCTGCTCATTTTCAGAGCTGCTCTCATTACTTTTTGTTCTTCCTTGGCCCCTCCCATCCTGCCACACTTAAAGACGCACCTGGATCACAGCTGTGAACTCACCTGATTGCTCCACTGTTCAAGCTCGTTTCCCCTTCCAGTTAAAAGATGGCAGTTTCTCTCCAGACCAGAGAGTCAAGGATTCCACTAGTGTTGCGTCCCTGGTTAAACTATTAAAATTTAATCCGAGGTTGTGCAATCCCTCGCCTGTGCCAAAACCCTTCACTTCCTGCTGGAAGACATCACCGTGGACCGACAGAAACAAACAAAAAGGAAACGTGCATCTACTCCTGTGCGCTCTCCGCTGTGAATCCGGAGATCCTGGAAGCGTGTGACGTCACCCAGTTCATTATTCATGACAAAAACAAAAAACCTATGGATTTCTGATTCTGCTTTATCTGAGACCTCTCTTGCTGTGGAGCAGTAAAATATGGGAGCAGTAAATATATGGAACCTTTGACCTGTTGATTGTGGAAGACAAGAAAAGACTTGAACTTATTTTTGTGGGGGGGGATTTGTGTTTATTTTGTTTATGGACATTTAAAAATATAAAACCTGAAAGAAAGAAAAAAGAAATTATGTGGAAGATGTTTTGTTTGTTTTTTGTGTAAAAGAAAAAAAAGGATGAAGTTTTGTTGGGTTTTTTTTGTCATTCAAGTTGTAAAGGGTCAACACCATTAAAGTGGATGGTCCTTGTGTGACAGGTTAAAAAAAATAAAAAAATACAAAAGTAACTCAAAATTGTTAATCCTAACTGTCAGGAGGGATACCTGGCTGGCACCCCTTTTAATAAAACCGTCACAGTACAAAATGACTAACTCTTTCTAATTTTCTAACTAATACAATACACATTACGCTATTTCATATATATTTTAACACATTCGTTTTGATCATTTTCTTAAATGTAAACATTGACTTGGCATTTTTAACTACATTCTCCAAGCCATTCCATAATCTAATTCCCTGGATTGAGGTAGAACGTCCCTTCAAACTAGTTCTGAATTGTGGTTTTACAAACATCTCTGTCCCCTTAAGATTATAACAACTTTGTCTTTTAACAAAATGCATTTGGATATTTAAAGGTAATGCATTATTTTGAGCCCTATACATAACTGATAAAATATTATAGTCTACCAAATCATGGAACTTCAATAACTTCAGTTGATAAAATAATGTACTTGATGGATGACGGTAATGTTTTCTAGTGATAATTCTTACAGCTCTTTTCTGTAATACAAAAATAGGCTTTGTGATTGTTTTACACACTTTCCCCCAAACATCAATACAATAGATTAAGTGTGGAACAATGATTGTGTTATACAACAAATACAGAGCTTTATCATTCAATAGGTCTCTGACTTTGTACAGTACTGCAATCGATTTAGCTATTTTTATTCTTACAGAATTTATGTGTTGTTTCCATGTCAGTTTGTCATCAATAATAACACCCAAAAACTTCACCTCACTCACTCTACAAATCTCAACACCCTCAATTTTGAGTGGAACATCAACAGTTTTCTTTTTATTACTGAATATCATGTAATTAGTTTTTTCTAGATTTAATGATAATTTATTTATTTTAAACCAAGTTTGTATCTTGACAAATTCTGTCTTTATCAATTCCAACATTTGTTCTATATCTTCACCTAAACAGAAAAATGTGGTATCATCAGCAAAAAGTACACATTTAAGGAGTCCTGACACATTTACCAAGTCATTCACATATAAAATAAATAGCTTTGGTCCAAGTACAGAGCCTTGGGGAACTCCACATGTGATATTACAGAGGTCAGATCTTACATCATTTATTTGTACAAATTGTTTCCTATCTTTCAAGTAGCTAGATACCCACTGTAATGCTGGTCCTCTAATACCATATTTGTTCAGTTTTTCAAGGAGAATGGTGTGATCAATAGTATCGAATGCTTTTTTTAAATCAACAAAAATACTGATACAATATTGTTTTTGATCGACAGCAGTAGTTATTTGTTCCATTAATTCCATGAGAGCCATTGATGTAGTTTTTTGCTCTAAACCCATACTGACTGTTGCTTAGAATATTTTGTTTATCTATAAATTGATCTAGTCTGTTTACAAATAGTTTTTCAAGAATTTTTGAAAACTGTGGTAACAAGGATATAGGTCTATAATTGTTGAACACACATTTATCACCATTTTTAAAAAGAGGAACTACCTTAGCTACTTTCATATTATCTGGAAATATTCCTGTTGAAAATGATAAATTACATATGTATGTAAATGGCTCAATAACATGGCTCATTATGTCCTTTACAAACATCATATCCATATCCACCCAGTCACAGTCATTTATAGAAGTACCAGTAGTTTCATTAATACAGATCTCTCTTGGGGGGCGGGTCCTCGTGACTCGGTGAGACTACTTCATTGGTTCATTGTGGTTGACTGTTGGTCACATGGCCTCAAGGAGGGATTATGGGTAAAATTTATGTTCATTGTTAATTTTGGTTAGCTGTTTAGCAGGGTTCTTTTAGTGATTAGTCTATTCTTGTTAGCTTAGTTTATGTGTTCATTGTTAGTTTGTGTTCGGACAAAGGGGGCCAAAATTAAATCATTTTTCAATCCAAGGGCCAGTTTCAGAAACTACATTAACTCAAGTTAGATACCCTTGGTCTCATTTGATTCTCTGTTGCACTTTTGACATCATAATCAAAGATTATTGAAAAACGTTCCAAGTGAAAAAAGTATTTTACATTTAAAATAACATCTTGGGAGCCAGATAAGATGCCAACGAGGGCCACATTTGGCCCCTGGGCCTTCAGTTATGTACAGTAGAGTAACCATGAGTAAGGGAGGTAGTTGTCATGACAACCTGTGGGGTTCACTCTGTGTGTTGAACAGTAAAATAAAGTCATAAGGACTCATCCCCAAGAGAGACATATACTGTACTGGGGCAGCTATGTGAGTGCCCAGGTGTGGCGAAGTTAAATGTTTTTGGTGGCAGGAAGTTTGTTAGCCCCCCACCCCAATCCATAAATTAGCTGAGGCATTGCATAAACCTAAGGGTTTAAAGTCTGTGAAAAAAGTAGCAGCTTAGACTGGAAATTATGGTAGTCCTCAACAGTGCAGAAGTCTGTTAATAACTCTATTCCTGCCTGTGATATTCAGTAAGGTCCCCATCTCCATGACCTGCATGGCCCATTAGGATGTGTCTGGATCACAGCAAATTAGTAAATTTCAGTACAAAAATAATCAGAATCAGGTTTATTGGCCAAGTATGTTGACACACCCAAGGAATTTGTTTCCGGCTGTTCGTGTCTCTCTAGAAAGTGTCTCTCTAAAAATGCTAAAAACTATACAGATACTTTACATAAAAAAACGTAGAAATAATACACAAAATATAGAAGGATATTTGATAAGGAGAATTGTGAGTGTTGTATGCTTTGTACTCTTGAATCTTCACCATGCTCTTTATTACTTTTAAATCAGCAGCATGTACTTATGAAACTACAACCGCATGCACCCATGATGCCATGCTCCAGGCTCAGCCACAACAACATTTTCAGGGTTCAGGTACAACACATGTCAAGTAGTTAGTTTCCATGACTGTGTCACAGTCTGCTTCATTTTCTATAAATGCATGGGGGAGTTTCTGGGCTTCCACGGTCAGGAAAAATAAACCTCAATCAGCAGCATGAGAGGATGCAGCAGGTACATGCTTTTTTTGTGTGTGCAGAATCTCAACCACAACCATCAATCTTCATTTCTTATCCAGTGATTATGATAAGAACAAGAGCTTCTTGTTCTAGCATTTGGCTTCAAAGAACAAACAAGAATGGTTGCACACTGTGCCCAATTCAACGGCACGTGGATTGCTCTTTGCAATTCTATCTGATTGTCTAAAAAACAATTCTGAATTCAAAAAACAAAACAAAAAAGTTTTTTGAATGTCCAGAGGACCAGACCTAGCTTTTTTAGATTTTTCTACCTGGATTATTGAGCATGCATCAGGGTGTCTGTCTATCTGATCTTATCTTTATACTGTGAAAGTGTGGCACAAACCTAGTAGTTATAGAGAGAGCGATTGCAGGAAAGGGTATGTATAGCAGCCGCACCATCAAGAGTGTTCTTCTTCTTCCGTCTTTTCCCTCTTCGGGGGTCGCCACAGCGAGTCATCCTCCTTCACCTCACTCTGTCCTCTGCATCCTCTGTCCTCACTGCAGGAACTTATTTGGAAAGGTGGAGGTGCGGTCAGGACGTGATGGGGTGATGGCATAGACGTGACCAGTGCCTCACATCATGGAAACACTACAATCATGTTTCATGCTCCACTAAGGATTTTGTCCTGGGAAGTCAACATACAGTATCAAGGTGGTCATCCAGTGTGAAGAGGGCCTCAAGTCTGACATAATTGGTATTGATCCACATTTGTTTATTAGTGGTGGTGTCTATAATTCCTTGAAATACACAAAGTAATGGACACTGCACTAAAACCATAGATATACGGTAGGATCTTTTGTCGTATATCTCCGTATCCTTCACATATACTTATACTTATATTTCCAGATATTCCCGGAAATGGACCGCAATGATCCTTACAAAATCCCAAAATCCGGATACTTATCTTTGGCAGACCCTTGACGAATAACAGCCACATTTATTTTGGATCTGCCGAAGATAAGTATCCAGATTTTGGGATTTTTTAAGGATCATTGCGGTCCATTTCCGGGAATATCCGAACACAGATCCTTCCGTATATCTATGGTTTTAGTGCAGTGGGAGCACATTATTTAGTGTTAAAGCTTCAGTGCTTAAGTTGACTTAAAAATAATTCAAGGACTCCTTTCATGCTGTTCAGGAAAATATAAAACTTTAATCAGTGTTAAAAACTACAACTTTATCAAAGTAAACATTAAATTACACACAGGATACTGTGGCAAACTTGCATAGATTAGCCAAGAAGCAATGGCAAACATCTACAGCTGTGTTCGGATCATTAAAGGGAACTCCAACATTTATATTTTTGAATGAAAATATTTATAATAATCGTTTTTACATGAACTAGTTTGAAATTTAGACGATTGGAGTCGTTTTAAGATGGAAGCAATCCCCCCCTGCAAGCATGTGCTCTCAGACAAAATAGTTTGTGAAAAAGGTCTGAGCAGACGAACTTAGAAGTGGATCGCTGCCATTAACTATCTTAAGACTTATCTAATTTCAATTAAACTTTCTACAATCACCATTACTAAAACATTTACTTTACTGTCACTTTCATTTAAGTGTTTTGTTTTTTTAGATTCCTACCTTAACTGATCCTAAGCTGCTTACCAATAACCACAACATTCTATATACGTATGTACAGTAACTTTATAATGGAGAAATTAATGTTTTCCTTTCTGCTAGTTTGAAACGAGCGTGTTTTGTCTCACTGCTGGGGAAATGTACAGGAGCATAACAAAAAATTAGAATATCGTCAACAGCCACTCCTGAACCGGAGACCTCAGAAGTGTCTTACTTGCTGAGGAGACAAAGAACTGGACTGTTGCTCAGTGGTCCAATGTCCTCTTTGCAGATTAAAGTACATGTTCATGTCATTTGGAAATCAAGGTCCCAGAGTCTGGAGGAAGAGTGGAGAGACCCAGAATCCACCATGTTTGAAGTCCAGCGTGAAGTTTCCACAGTCAGAGATGGTTTGGGTCCATGGTGTTTTTTCAAGTCCACAGTCAATGGAGCATCTAGCAAGACATTTTAGAGACTTCATCCTTCCTTCTGCTGATGAGCTTTATGGAGATACCGGTACTGATTAAATTTTCCAGCAGGACTCGGCTCCTGCCCACACTAACAAAGGTACCAACAGCTGGATATTTAAAATTAGGGGCGCACTGATAAATCAGCCCTGATTTCCTTAATTTTGGGAAATCGGCCAATGCTTGCACGTGAAACCAATTTTACCTATTTTTTTGTTGTAACAACAATTGTCTGAACTTCATTTATATTTCAGAGCACTATGTCATGGCCAATTAAAACAAGTTTGTATTGTTTCTAGGATATTGTTCAAGGGTATGTTTATAAAAAAAAAAGATTGGAAAATTGAAGGTGCATTGTGACCTAAAACACCTGTCAGTGTCGCTTATAAAACAAAATCGGTATTGGTCAAAATCTGAATCGGCGGGTCAGGCTTTATAGAAATCGGTGATCGGAGATCGGCCAGAAAACTGCAATCGGTGCACCCCTATTTAATATTGTAATTTTCTGAGACAAAGAATTTAATTTTATTCATTATTTGTAAGCCATACTCATCAAAATTACAAGAAATAAAGGCTTGAAATATTTCATTCAGTGCAATGAATCTATGTAATAGATGTGTCACTTTCTGAAACGACTGAAAAGAAATTGAACTTTTTCCTGATATTAAATGTTTTGAGATGCACCTGTGCAGTTCACATCACTGAGCCCGGCTCGTCGGTCAACTTGAGACACAGTTCTGCCTCTGGAGAGTTACAGGAATCCGCTTTTAACTTGTTAAAAGCGGACTGCAATATACAAAATTTTACAATCGCATTCTTGAAACCAACTATTTTCAAGGAACTTTTGGAAAGACAGATTAAAAAATTTAAAATTTAAAGCCCATCAATTGGAAAAATACCCAGTTTTTTATGATAGTCCAAGCATTGGATGACCCTGCCCTCAGACCTGCAGGAGTTTCCTGAGATCTTCGTCCATGCCTTTTGTTGCCAGCTGCTCCAGGCTGTGGTAACGATGGACGACACTGTCTGCAGTCACTACCACCACCCGAACGCCGTGGGTGTCCTCGCCAAGCTGGCAGCCAATGGCTGAGCTCACAACCATGTCCAGGCCACCGTGACAGCCACCTGCATTTCTGTGATAATGACCAGAGAAGACCGCCTTCACGCCTGGAGAGGAGCGATAGACACGAAGAGACAGAAAAAAAAAAAGGATACCAAGTTTAATACAGCAGTAAAAACCAAAA
>JBBPBX010005222.1:34767-72929 GCA_038048925.1 Garcialebias charrua | reverse complement strand
GAGTAATGAATTTGTAAAAATCTTAGATATGAAGTCATGGTGTGTGACTAAAGAAAATGGATTTATTCATTATAAGAAACTGCTTTAACAATGCCTTCTAACTTACATATAGTCAATAGTTTAATTAAATAAAATTACAAGTGAATAAGATAAATTTTGTTATAGATAGGTTATGATAGACCTTCGTGGATTTAAAACTAATTTTTATATGATAAATTAATTATAATAAAGTTATAGAATACTGAAAGAAAAAACACACACACAAAAGGTTACTGTATGTTTAAAATCAGAAAAATACGTTTAAAAACAAAAAAAAACAGAACAAGTCGTCGGTAACCATAATATGAGCAGGCATGGTTTGAATCACTTTATGTGCTACTGTCCTTTAGTTGTACAAAAATCAAAACATGTCAGAATTACTGCTTTAGACCAAAAGATCCACCAATATAACATTTTCACTAATAATCCAAATCATTTTCTGCACCTTAAAACTTTCTGATTCTGCTTACGGTAAATCCTACCTCATCTTTGATGTCTTCTTGCTGTTGTGCTGTGAAAATCTCCATTGCTCCCATTAACCTCATCATCAGCTCATCCACTGTCGTATTACCTGAGGAATAGGTCATGAAACGGATGAGAATCTACAGTATCTTATTTTGAAATTAATTACTCCAGAAAAAAAAAATCTATAACAATTATAGAATCATAATCACCTTGAATGACATGTAGAACTTCATTGGATGTGCGTTTGCCCATAACTATTAGGAGAAGGGGGAACTGGTCTGTTTTGTATGTCCGTATAGTCTGCGTTACCACACTGCCAAAGTGCCTCGTGCACATGGTGAGAAGTCTGCAAGACACAAAAAAAATATCTAATTCACCTTTTCATGCATTTCTCCCCAATATTATGAGTCTCTCTTTTAGGATTTTCCCCCTGGGGTACGATCTGAAATAATACAAAACCCTAGTATAAACATGTGCCATACACAAGTATGTATATTTTCACAATAAATGGAAAGGGCACACTTTTTTCAGACAGCAGCAGAAAAGAAAATACACACAACTCACTGCATAAAGGACTTTAAAACCCATTCTGCACTTTCTTATTCCATCAGAGTGACATGCTATCTCAATCAGAAGCGCAGATGAATTAGTATTCCTCACCAGACGCCCAGAATTGATAGGGCAAGAGAGGATTTCTTATTCCATTACAAAGACAGAACTTCTTAAATTAACATTTCAGAGAGGGAAAAGGGTAGCTGGCAGCCGGGGCCCCGCCAAGCTCCCTGTAAATGTCATAATATTAATGAATTGCTATAGACTGAATGCAAATATAGATTAGCTTTTTCTCCTGCCTTTTAATAAGATCTACTTTAATAACTGAGTGGTAAAATAGAAAAGTAATGGAAGGGAAGGAGGTGCAGCAGGTCGGAAAAAGAAGATGGGTGAAAGGAAATCCGAAGGAGAGAGGGTGTAACTCGTTAAAAGATGAGGACAAAGCTACTCACAGAACTTTCAGACTGAGAAATGAGTACCAAGGCTGACTGTGGTGTTTTTAATCGCAGAGAAACTAAAACTGTGGAGGAAAAAGTACAAATAAAAAGTGAAAATTCTGAGACTGTGATTGAGACAGAACATTTCCACATAAACGCAGAGTGACCCTTGACTTGCAATGGAAAAGTTGGGTCACCTTAATTTTACAGATAATTTTGATCTGACATTTGTCCCTGTTCAGCTCTCGACCCAGCCGTACCATAACAATAGCCCACAGGGAAACTCTAACCTGTAATGAAAGGCCAGAGAACAATGGACATCACCTTGAAGGGTAATCTAATCTTAAATCTCTCAACCACCTCAAGCCAACCTGCTTTGGTTTCTCACCCAGAACTAAGAAAGGCAGTCTTCTACATTAAAAATATAGCAACATAAAAACTTTATTCAATTCAATTCAGTTAATTTATATAGCACCAAGTCATAACAAAAGTCATCCCACTGAACAGAGACATTCACAGATAAAATACCAAGTTAATAACATTATTTATCTGAGGAGCAGACTGCTTTGACTTACTCCATCACAGACTCTCATCTTGAACAAGCATGAAGGCAACAGTGGAAAGGAAAAACTCCATCATGAGGAAAAAACCTTTAGCAGATTCAGGCTCAGGACAAGCATCTGCTTCGACCGGCTGAGTTTGAGAGGAACAGATACACAATGTTGAATGTGTATGTTCATACACAATGGCAGGTCAAGGAAAACTACCGTATTCGCCGGTAATACGTGTTGTTTTTTTTTGCTCATTTGAATGTCCTGCATATTAAACACCGAAGAGTATTATTTATGGATTTTTTTCCATATTTTTAGACCCATTTTTCGCTCTGATTCTTCGTTTTTCATTTTTGGCAAAAATGGTGCAGTACCAGTTTCCGCCGCTATACGGGCGCTGTAGGCAGCAGCCAGCAGAGGACTCAGAGAGCGAAGAGGAAGAGGAGGGCCACTTCCAGACGTTTCTAGCTCCGAAAACAGCCTCCTCTGGTCGGACTGACTCTGTCGCTGCCCGCCCCTTGCTCTGGATGTAGTGGCTATTAGCTGTGAGGTTCGCTGTTTTTGTTTGCAAGATACCACTCATAAACCACACCGCGGATTTTTAAATCCAGCTGATTTCACATTTGGTTCAGCTCAGGAGCCCGTCTGCTATAGTCAGGTAAGAAATATATTTTTTAAGCGTTTATTTAGCTAAATTTAAAGAAACAAAGCGTCCGGTCCGAGCCGCCTGCCTAAAATTCGGCAAAGTTTTTTTTTAAATCCAGCTGATTTGAACATTTCGTTAAGCTCAGGAGCACGTCTTCTATAAAGTCAGGTAAGAAATATATTTTTTAAGCGTTTATTTAGCTAAATTTAAAGAAACAAAGCATCCGGTCCGAACCGCCTGCCTAAAATTCGACAAACTTTTTTTTTTAATCCAGCTGATTTGAACATTTCGTTAAGCTCAGGAGCACGTCTGCTATAGAGTCAGCTAAGAAATATATTTTTTCTCGCAAAGAAATAATTGTTTTTACCGTGTTTCCTTGTGAAGTTCTTTGTACTCGCTCGCTTCTGTCGCCGCCGCCGCAGGGCAAATGAGGCGCTGACGCGTCGCGTGGCGATGATGCGTATTAAACACTGAAGCGTATTGTGTACATTTTTTTCTTGTTTATTGTTAATAATTGGACAAAGCGTATTAAACACAGGTGCGTATTTTACAACGGCGAATACGGTATTCAATTTTAACAATTCATTTAAGGAAATGAGGTCTACTTGTCCTCAGTAGTCTAAGCCTATAGCAGCATAACACACCAACCCTAACTATAGGATTTATCAAAAAGGAAAGTCTTAAGGCTCTTGCAGAGCTGTGTGTTTTGCCGAGCGCCGCGCCACGCGCGCGTGCTGCGCGCAGGCAGTTCACAGCAGAGCTCAGCGTGAAGCAGCGTGAAGCTCCAGCGTTTTCGCTCCAAATACTTGACGTCATTTGAGCAGAAGCAGGGCGGAGCGTTTACCTACGGGACAAATTGAGGTCGCTGATTGGTCACTTGCTGACACGCCTACTGAATTGATTGACATGTGGGGTGGGAGAAGAAAAGGCAGAGGGCTGCGCAGCGGTTTTCTGTGTTTATATGTTCATAAAAAGTTCTAAAAAATACAATTAAAGAGGAACTAAACCCCGGCCTAAAAACGTGTTTATGGTAATAATAATAATAATAATAATGTCTTTTCCTGTCATCTGCGTATGTTTCCCATACACAGACGAAATTCGTCTCTGCATTTAACCCAACCACCTACCAGGTGGTGCAGTGAGCAGCCCGAAAGCGCCCGGGGAGCTGGAGAAATAGGTGTGCACTCATAGACACCCCAAGGTGGGTAGTGGCCGGGGCGCGAACCCGCGTCCTTCGGGTTCCAAGTCAAAAGCCCTGCCACTAGACCATCTTGGCTCCTGTAACACCTATGGGTCGAACAGAGGTATTGCACCTTAATTTTCATATTGGTCAGGACTGTTCACTCTGATGTGTCTTGTACACTCTGACGTCACAAAGGTGGTTCAAGCAGAGCCAATCCCCTGCAGAGATGAGAAGGTCCTGCAGCTGTTCATACCTTATATGGAAGTGCCACATTTCACTCCTGACAAGCGGTTTTCTTTCTTTTATTTTTTCATTTTTTTAAGCCTTTGGTTTTGGATGGAATGGGTGGAATAGATAAATACATCTACATGTTTATCCTTTGTTGTTGCTTGGTGTATGTTGTTGGCTAGAGGTTTGATTTGTTTTAGGTTGTTGCAGGTGGAGGCGTGAATAAAAGCACAACTCTACCTCCTCCCCTCCTTGTCTCTCGACACGCCCATTTTGAGGGTGATTTTGGATCTGCTTAGGGGAAGGAGTTACCGTCTCAGCCTAGGTTTAGTTCCTCTTTAAAACAGGGAGCGCTGGTCCTTCAGCCCACACAGCAGACCAGCACACCAGGAAATAATTAGAAGCTGGCGCATCCACGTTGGACATGACTTTAGTTCGCTTGTGACAAATTCATTCATTCCTCCTCATCGGAGGAGGAAGTGAATGGTGACCGCTTCAAGCGATCACTTGACTTTTGGCAAAAAAACAAAAGAAAAGTCCAGATCAGCGATGAAGAAGAGGAATTTAATACATTTGTGTCTCATACAAAACAGTCCGCCACCGGGCAGTTTATTGTGAGACAACGCGCGCGCATAAGCGGTCGTAAAATTTGAGCTTGGCGCGCTCACGCCCGCGTTCAAAGGCTTGTGCCGCGGCGCTCACACGGCGTGACGCGGTGCTCGGACCAACGCGGAGCTCTGCCTGGCCCTTTAATCCCAGTCTTAAACTGGACAATGTGTCAGCCTTACAGACATAAACTGGAAGTTGGTTCCAAGAGAGGAGCCTGAGAACTGAAAGATCTTCCTCCCACTCTGCTTTTAGAAACTGAACCATGAGTAAGCCTGCAGTCTGAGAGTGAAGTGCTCTGTTAAGAAAACACGGACCAATAAGATCTTGAATATAAGATGGAGCTAGGTTGTTGAGAGCTTTGTAGGTTAGAAGTAAGACTTTACAATCTGGAAATTCAATACAATCTTTACAATCTGGAAACGCAGACTAGATTGTGTATTCACTGTGATTCCAAATAAGAACCAAGCTGCACCCAGGGCATTCAGCACAAATTCTTCTACGGAACAAGTATGGACACAACACAGAGGGCAGGAGGAAGTCAAGCCACTTCAGGAACTAAGGTGAGCGGTTCAGAAGTTTCATCCAGGCATAATATAACATGGTAAAAAATGTAATGGAGTCCATACCAGACCTTCAGCCTCTGAGCAAAATGTAGGAGAACTAAATGTTGAAGACACCTGACCGGACTTGTTACTAACGTATTTTCAGGCTCTGCGTCGGTGGCTAATGTGACTGATGGCTTCTAATTTGTTGCCCATCCTATCTCAATTTCTAAGCGCAGATCTATACAGCTAAAACAGTTAATGTTTCTCTGGGCTGTCACCTTGCATTTCTTCACATTCAAGTGACGCATTAAGATGTGTGGTGACTGGCAGGACCTGACATATGCTCTGATGAGCAGCTGATGGATCAGGATAATACAGTAGCACTGCTGGGAATGTCCCTGCCAGCCACCTGTACGAGGGCTGTATGGGAACCGGATGCCCTGTTAGCTCACTGTGTCTCACACATTTTGTTTCAGACAGAGCCGTATATATAGAGAGTTCTGACACTCTTTGAAGTCGCCAACTGGCAGTCAATCGTTCCAAACAACGGCCATGGAAACCTTGTGGAGCTGCGCCCTCTGGCGGCAACGGAGCGCTACTGCAGGCAGAGTCAGACTGTTAAACAGAGCATGGAACAAATCGCCCCCTCCATGACCCACGTGACTTCCGCATTCCATTCTTACAACGGATCTCTATGGAAGTGTCGCAACTCTCACTTTATATGGCTCTGGTTTCAGAATGAACACGGACATGTTTTGATTTGAAAGTGACATTTTGTTCTAGCTCCAAACCATTTACGTTTTTACGTTGGAGGATGTCAAAAAGAGAAGTCAAGTGTACAGAACAGGTGTGCATATCAGTCTCCACCTGATGTTCACTTCAGGACCGCAAAATAATTAGTCAGAGCAAGGATAACTTTTTTTTAATGAATAACAAATAATCTGCTTTAAAGTAATCTACTAACTGTTAGCTCCAATAAATGTCAGATAAAATGACATTATACTGAATGTTTAATCAACCAGATTCATTTCTCACAATTGTCACAATTACACTAGCATCCAAACACCAACACTGCTTTTATGCATAATTAATCATTTAACAAGGCCTGAGAGAATAGCACATTCCAGTATCAGCAGGTTTATATCTCTCACATTCTCACACGCACAATTAGAATACCTTTCTAACAGCCTGTGTGACTGATGCCAATCACCAGTCACTTTGGATCAGCCAGCCAGAGAGCGTGAGAATGGAGAGCAGCAGTGTATTTGTGAGCAAGTTAGAGTGCACATGTGCATGCATGCGTTAGCAGCAAAGCTGCGACTAGCTGTGTGCGATGAAAAGCTCCAGATGTTGCCTCTCTTTTAATGTGCAATAAAAAGGCTCAGCTGGGGCAAAAAGCAAAGGAGGCCAATAGGAAAGAAAGGAGAGGGGAATGAAGGAAGGAGGGAACTTCCTTAAAAGAAATAATGGAGGGTTGAGGTCAGGGAGCGAGTCTTTCTTAAACGACTACAACCAGAGGGCAGGCTTATCCCTGGAAGTTTAGAGAATGAAAGTTAAGGTAGAGAATGATCCAGCAAAAACAGATCAGGATGAAGAATAAGATGAAGCATAAATACTGTATTGAGATAAGCAGCAAAATAACTCTGAGTCCAGTGGTAATGACTTAGCCCTTATATCCATGACAAATAAGAGGAAGACAAACTTTGACAAAGAACCTTGAATCCTTGAATATCCACCTCTTCTTTGGGCTCTAATTTTACATTTATTGGAAATACAGCTTATTTTAAAATGTTTTCCATAAAGAAATAATAATTGTAACAGCTGTACCTGAAAACCAAACATGCTTCAAAGACCATCAGATTACCAGAACCGGGCACGGAAGCTACACTCTACCAGGATAAATGGAGCGATAAAGATGTTTGGACTCCAAGGGAGTCCTTCGTCTCCCACTGACCCGCTTTTCAGACAGCTTAGTCAAAAATGCCCAATCAAGGGGCCTCACCATGCAAACACAACGCCTTTTGTTAGTATGCAACCTCCAAGCTTCAAAAAGAGAAAGACGCTGAAGAACGCATGAGAAGACGGAGATGCAGGGTGTGAGTTGTGAAGAGCTGAATGCCAGCAATTAAAAACACGTTCAATAAATTATAACCTAATGGTCATGTTAAAAAAGGTCAAATTTAACTAATATTTTCCAAGTACTTCTTGTATACAATATAAATATATAGTATTTAACTTTAAGATTCTGATATTCAAAATGTTTTAACTTGTATACACAAAAATAAAATCTTCTAAACAACAAATGTCAAAATACACAGTTGAAAACTACATTCATATTTTCTTTAAGAACAATAAAAAATTTGATACTTGGGCAAGATGACAGTAATCTTCAGATGACTTCACAGAATCCTCAGGATGTTTAAAAAGATCATGAATTTATTAAAAGTGGACACATTTATTGTCCCGTTTATACTTCAGTTGTATTGCATTTGCAAAATATAAATACAAATAAGGATGAATCACGTGGTTCAGTTCAAAAGGTCCATGTGCAGTTTTGTATAGAGCAAAATGCTGTTATAATAATAAGCAATAGTTAATAGTCTCGTCTTGCCAGATGTAATATTATTTTCTAATAAATGTTAATTTCATTCAACTTTGAATGTGAATGTACAATAATTTTTTAATAAACAATAAAACGTTTCATTTTCTGTTTGAAATTGAAAAATACAGAACATTACTACACAACATTAACGCTACAGCAAACTGGTTGGTCCACTTAAGTTGTTTACTTGGTGGGGTAGCTTCAGTTTGCTTTGGACTGCTCTGACTGACGAAGCCCTCTGGAGTGAGGGTGAAACGTTTCTACTAAAAAGAAACTGTCCAGATGAACTGATTGAGAATGAGCGGATTTGATACCTGGACTATTGAGAATGAACTTTCTGGACAGAACATTACAATTTTTTTAAACTGTTTAAAAATGATTTTTTATAGAAATTAAAAGTTATTCAAGTTATTTAAGTTACATTACAGTGCAGTGATGCTGACCTGCAGAAATAAATGTGGCCGAGACTTTGCCACGATCGTTACCGTCTGAAGTATGAAAACACCGTGAATAAGAGCTTTAAACATGCTGCACCTGGCTTTGTTAGCTTCTTGAGTGACATCCCAGGCCCACGTGATGAAGTTCTGGCTCAGGTAGGAGACAATCGAGTCAGCGCACATCATTTGAGAACAGAAGACGTTGCTGAGGACACTTTCGTCATTGTGGAGGTAGATGGCCAACAGCTTTCTCTGTAGAAACAAAGAGCAAAGGGCCTCAAAATGTTAGTCTTTGCAACAAGAAATATGTTTCGGTGCTGATGATTCTCTTTTGCTGATTAAAAAAAGCTAAACTGTAGTCGGTGTGGGCTGCTAAAATAACTTGTACAACCTACAAGGCCAAAACTAGTAAAAATAAATAAATAAAAATACAAATATCACACAAAATCAAACGGAGAACGGTGCAAATAAAACTCATCTTGGATGTGACGAAGATATCGAGAAAACAAAACAGACAAATCACTCTATTTATTTTATACCAAATGCCAGCAGCCTGCTCAGGTTAGTAGCAGCAAGGCCAGACAATATTGACGAAGCTCCAAATCCGAGGATATCGACGCCATCATATAAGCCTGCTAGATTTTCTCTTCTGACGATCTAATTAAAAAACAAACACACCCACAAACACAAAAGGTTCAAGGGCACAAAGTTGGAAATAATGCTCTTTAAATTACATGCCACTTTGCTTGCTATAAAGGAACAAACAAGAAGGAAAAAAAAAAACTCAATTTCTGCTTGGTTCATTTACCCACGGCTACGGTGGGAGTTAAGGAGCCTGTTTCTCAGGAACAGTAATCTCGGCTACGTGCGCCTAAAAGCAAAATCTACACGGGGCGTAAAATGGGAGAAGTGAAAGAAGAAAGTTGTGCTATATTGTGGCCCTGTGCAGAATAGGAACGGGAGAGCACTGCTGTGTTTGCTCAACGATTAGTGCTTTAGAATAATCTCCAGGGCTCCTGGAGGGAAGGAGCTGGGGACTCATTCACCGGGCCGCTTCAACAGCATGAAAAGATTAAACACTCATGCTGAGAAGACAAGCAAAATCAGTCTGGAGGGTGGAATGAGTCTGAGGATAGTGAGTTTTAAAACACTGAGAGGAAGAAAAAAAAATTGACACACATTCGAACACTGGTTCCCAACACACATACACAAACTTAAGTCTGAACCCACAAGTGAAGGATTTATACTCGCACACATGCATGCTCAATTAGAGCAAGTGTAAAGACTAATCAAAGTGGGCATTTTTGGCCAACTGAACTCCTTCATCTTAGTTAAACTGTCAGTACCCCTCTGTTCCCTCTCCACTTTCAACTCAGATCTTTTGTGCTGCCTGTCTTGGCAGGGAGGAGCAAATCCCTTAGTTCAGCTAAATTACAAGGTCCAACCTGAGCGAGATAGTGACCCCAGAGCCCTTCCTCACACCTGTTCACCTTAATCAGAGCTCGCTTTGTGTGAGGAAGTGACTAAAGGTTTTCACACCAGAAAAGCACGTTGCACTTGAGTCTACAAGGATAATTAAAGCGCCTTCGATAAACATTTAAATATGTGTGAAATTTAAAAACAGAAAACGAAATCGTAACCTAATATGTACCAAGTTAGCTTTTCTGCCGTTGAAAGAAAATATATTTGCCCTAAAGTTAATAAACGTCTTGTCTTTATCAAAAATATTCAATAAGTCCAAAGTATTTTGAATAAATAAACAAATAATTACACAAAGGACCACGTGGTGTTACCTCCAACATCAGAACAAAAGTGGGCCAAGAAGAAGTGAAGAGAAATAATGATAAAGTATTCAGTTTTTGTTTGTCATAACTCTAAAAGCAAAATTTGGGGGGGGGGGTCCTAAACATTGATATCTAAACCCATTGCTGTTCTTTAAATTGACCTAATAATCTACAACCTACTAAAAATCTTTATGCTCATTTGTCATATATTAACTAAGTAACTATTCTTTAAATAGCATTAAAATAAAATAAAATTAATTAATTATGCCCAATGTCTGTCATATTTTTCATATACTGTAATCATATTACACAACTGATTAAATTTACTTTATTGCTTGAATTTACAGTGGTGGGAGTGGTGGCGCAGAGGTTAGAGAAGGTGGGCCTGTGATCAGAAGGGTGCTGGTTTGACTCCCCGGACTGACAACATCAAAATGTGTGTGGAAAAGGTGAAACACCCACACCTGCATCCACTCTCATTTGCCCCACTTTGAGCTCTTGAGCAAGGCCCTTAACCCTGACCATCTGCTCCAAACGGGTCTCTCTTCAAAATGAGTCCTCGTTACTCAATGACCTGTATATAAAAAAATAAAAAAAATACTTATGCCTAAGACACTTTTTAACACTGAATGCAAAGATGTCTTGATGCAGGTAAAGCTAAAACAAAAAAACAACAACAAAAAAATCCAATATAATATATACAGTATCAGCAACTGCTGCCTTCAGGCCCGGGCCTTCATGCAAAAGATCTGTGATCTCAAAGGAATCTGTCTGGTTAAATAAAGGTTAACAAAATAATAAATAATCCATCTGTGGCATTTTCTAAATCATTCAAGTATTAAGAAAAGAGGCATAACTACAGCCTGCACAATATTACAATGGTCGAAAAATATTGGAATAATAACATTATTAGCAACAGTGACATGGAAATAAACTACCTAATAACACATGACCTAAAAATCTTTATGCTCATCTGTCAGATAGCAACTAATTATCTTTAAATGGCATTAAAATTCAACAACAATCTTATAAAATGCCAAATGTCTATCATATTTTTCACATATTCATATGACACATCTAATTAAATGTAAATATGCAATATGCTCAGAAATACGTAAAATGATAAAACATTTCACAACAAATAGAAACATATCCTACTAAAATGATGATGATAAAATCACAGCGAATGAAATTAGTTTTCTTTGCTGCAGATTTGCACTTTCCCTCGTGTAAAAAACTAACTTGTCATTTGGTATAGAGCCCATATAGTGCCCTTTTAAAAATAGAATGATATAGACAGTGTGCACTGTGGGATTCTTGCAATAAACCCTATAATGCAGCCAAACTAATCCCTTCCCATCCACCTATATACCACACGTCATTTAACAAAGTCACACTCTCAGCTGTTAAAGCACTGGAAAGAAAGCCGACTTTATTAAAGCCAAAACACCAGATGACACTATTCTACTGTCAGAATACATGCTGTTGTTTAACTGATATCCAAGTTCTGATAAATAGTTTAAGGGTGATGGGTCTTATTTTTATTTTACCAACATTTAAACTGCCACCATAGAGCAGCCAATTCAAGAGGTACAACATTCCTACTGTACAAATGGCTAATAATTTGATGAATAAACAATTTTTTAAAGGTTTACTCAAAATTATTACGTTTATTATAGTATTTTCAAAATGTCTTCTAGTTAGTAAAACGGAAATATACAAACTTAAAGAAGGACTGGCAGAATAAAAAACTAAATACTTAAATGTTGGGATATTAAATGTCCTTGTTTCATTGTTGCAAAAACTCCTTAGTGGTAAGTTAAATTAAGTTTTGTCAGTTCAAGGTCAAGTCGTCAAATGTGTTTTTAATTCATGGTTGAGTCTGAGCACAAAGATTATCTGAACATATCTCCATTAATCATGTTGGACTCAAAACTAAGATTAAATACTGCCACCGATTCATTTGCACTGGTTTATTTAACTCTACTATGACATAATGACATCATATCTGGCAGGTGAAGTTGTGTGCTGTGGCCCACAGTTTTATTTGTTTTTTTTATCTAGACTTCATTTGGTCCATAAAGAATTTGAACATATAAATGTTATGCTTACATTTGACTTCTTCTTTGTGATGCTCATCTATTTTCAGAACTGAAAGTTTATCGGCCAGTCTTAATTCTAAGCTGAGTGTAACACTGTTTTGTTTACACACCGGTACTTATGTTGAAAGAATGCACAATTGCAGCTGAACTCCGATGTTTTGGAACATTGTTCAACCAGAACAACATACAGCTCTTGAAATATTGACACTGACAAATGAGCTTTTGCATTTCATTGATCCGTCAGGTGGCTAAAACCTAACGGACTAGACTGGATCTCATGGAATATGCAATTCTCTCTTCATGTACTGATTTGCAGGTGTATGAAGACATCTCAAATGACTGCAAAGGAATATTTCACCTGCCTTCACTGTATTAATCTAACTCCAAACCTCTGCGTTTCTCCTCAGGGCTGTTTCTCTGATTGATTTGTGTACACATGAAACCTCATTCTGACTGGCTGCTGCTCTCTCCTCTTGACTTCACAAGGCCGTTACTGAGATTTGAAGTGGATACTTGGCTGTGATGAATCCCTAAACTCCCCTCTCCAGCAAGCCTATGAATTTTTATGTGTCTTTGTGTGTGGCAGACAGGAGAGAGGAGAGAGCGAGGAGTGAAGGAGAACAGGGTTAGAGTGATTAACCACTGCATTGATGGGGATTTAGTGCGGATCGTGGTTAGTGATGGGTGGCCTATCGCTCTGTCCGCTCTGACTAACCACTGATCCCCAAGAGAGTTCAGCTCAGCTCAGCAGCCCAAAGCATTTTCATTAAGGATGGATTGAGTCTATCTCAACAGTGCCCCAACACACACCTTCAGAAACACTTCATCAAATGTAGTGTTTTGCTTAGTGATTAGCCTCTCCCAGGCTATGAGCGAGTGAGACGGATTCCTCTGTTTATAAACCCACGGAGTTGTCTCTCTTCAGCCAGATCTGCCCTTTTCTCGTATGTCCTTAATGAAGCAGGCTTTTGCTACGACGAGATCACTAAAACTGGTTCCCATTTCAAATGAAAGCAAAGAGGGAAGGATGGACAGACAGAAGAAAGCGTGGCGTAACTTGAAAACATATGTTACCGTGTGATAAACCATCAAAAGCTGCATGTTTTGGCCTGCAGTCCAAGCAGTTTGCGATAAAACAACAAATTAGAACACCCTGATGCATGCTCAATACCAAACAAATTAGAACAACTTCTGGTTTTGTGACACGTTACTACCTTTTCTAAAGCCATTTAGCTACAACACAGTTGGCAGGCTAAATCAAGTTCACCCAGAATAGAGCAATACTTGTTTGCCCCTGTGTTGTGTACGGTACAGAGCAAGCGAACACCACAGAGACATCAGCCATATTGTGCTGGCTTAGAGGCAGGGATCAGCTTGGAAGCAGGCATAACGCCAAGCTTCTCGAGTTTTCTGCCTATTTTACTCTTTCCGTCTATCACCTTCATCCTTCGAGCTCACTAATGACGATAGTCCTCTCGGTATTCAAAGTTAATTTTAAATTTTACTTTTGCCCCATTCTCTCTTTTCAGACCAGTTTTTTTTTTTTTTATGCACCCTGGCTGTCATCTCCATCACCCTCCTCCTTTGTGCGCTAGGTGATCTGAACCACCCCAACCTCATCAACATGTTGCTGTGTCCTCACAGTCTAATAAAGCTGTAATCCACACAAGCTGTCAGTTGATACAAGCGTCCTTGAAAAGAAAAGAAAAAAAAAGAAGCTAAAAATAAAAAAACAAGAGGGACTGTGAGCTATGAATACAGTTTCGGCTGTGAGAGTGAAAATTTGATTTAGGTTCTCATAAAATGATTAGTGTGACACAGTAACTGCAAAAAATACTATCAATAATATTAATTCTTTACAAATAAATTTTGTGTTTGGAAATGCAAATTTGTCTTGTGTTTGGATCATATGTTTTTTACTTTCTTCAAGTTTGATATACATTTATTTGTCACGCTACATGACATTTCCTATTACAGATTCCACTATCTGGTATTGAGTCCACAACTTAATTCTTCCCCCCCAAAAGTAAAAATGCTGTGTAAATTATGTCTAAATCATGGTAAAAGGGTGGAGACCCAGAGGAAGACCCAGGACACGCAGGAGGAACTATGTTTCTCGGCTGGCCTGGGAACGCCTTGGGATTCCCCCAGAGGAGCTGGCCCAAGTGGCTGGGGAGAGGGCCTCCCTACTTAGGCTGCTACCCCCGCGACCTGACCCCGGATAAGCGGAAGAGAATGGATGGATGGATGGATACATGGCAAAATTATTGTGAATAGATCAATTGCATTTCCTGCAAAATGCAGTGTGAATGCTTTTTGCTTAAGAACTTGCTAAAAAAAACAGCTGAAATTAGCTAAAAACATGCTGAAATGGAAGAACAAGCCTAAGTTAGCAGAAAAAAGCAGAAAGAACAGATACTTGCTGAATTTGGTTTAAATAAGCAGAAACTAGCACAAAAAAATAGCAAATTAGCTATATAAGCTTAAATGAGCAAGTACCGGTAACAGCTCAAAAGTAGCTGAAATGGCAGAAAGAAGCTTAAATTACCAGAAGGAAGTGGAGAGGGCAAAAGCAAAACTGTGCCCAATTAGACTGAAAGAAGCCAAAATTAGCGCAAAAGGTGAAAATTATCTGAAAAAAGCTTAAATTTGAAAATAAAAAAAAAACACTGCTGAATAGTAGCTATAAAGGCAGAAAGAAGCTTAAAATACCGGTTAAAAAAAAGTGGAGAGCACAATCGTGCCTAATTAGGCTGAAACAAGCAGAAATTAGAACAAAAAAGTGGAAATCAGAATCAGGTTTATTGGCCAAGTATGTTGACACACACACAAGGAATTTGTCTTTATCTTAATTATCTTAAAAAAGGCAGAAATTAGCAAAAACAAACAGCTGAATAGTGCCAGTAGCTAAAAAGGCAGAAAAAAAGCTTACTGCTTAATAAGCATTCACACAATTAAAGATTTGAAAACAAAAATCTAGATTACATTTGTTGAAACTGTTTGATGTTCATTTTTAATAGATGCCTATTTTGAGTTTTGTACAGGCATAAAAACATTTAGATATGTGCAGAAACTTAAAAAAATGATGCAAGTCAGATTGAAGACAATGTGCTACCAACCGTCATGACTGTAAATATATGGAACAGCTATTTTATTAATGAAAAATACAAACTCATAAATATATACCGTAAGTAAAATTGTTATGATTTACTTTTTCCAAAGTTTTGACATATTTCATATAGAAAATGATTTTTTTGGGTGTTTCTTGTTTTTTTAAATAGCTAATACTGTATAAGAATTTTAACTTTTTTTTACCTTTAACATCTGTCCTCATCTTCAGAAAATGACTGGTAAACACCATTTCTCTGTTCTTTTGAACCAGTACACCAATTCAATAATTTCTGTGAAAATTTTAATCTGATCCACGAACTCAAAGTGGCAACCATCTCTAATAATTAGGCTTTTTCTGTCATAAAAATTTGCCTGCCACAAAAAACAAGAAAGAAAATCCTACAGAATTGGAGATTGAAAAGTGAATAAATAAAGTCAAAACTGTGCAATAACACTGAGGATAATGTTTATGTTACACAACACCAATAATAGTAAGAGTTTTTAAAGAAAATTGTATGCAAGCAGAAAGGTCAGAAATCATCAATTGATTTTTGTGCTTGTGCTCGATATCCGAGCCCTGTGGTGGTTTAGTAATAAAACAAGATACTGTAGAGGAAATCATTACAAAGGCACAATAACATTAGCATTCTCACAGTTTGTTGCAGCAACTTTACTAAACACACACAAAAATAATGCCTTCTCTGAAGCTGAGTGTTGGGAGAAAAATATTATTTCTTAACGTACTTAAATAAAAGAAAAGAAGAACCACACTTAATGGCACATGGCAGAAGATTTTTAACCGGAATTTACTTAAAAGGTCAGATTTCCAGGACAGGTTACACAGATATATAGGAAGTGCACACGAAGACCAGTCATGAGAATCTGCCACGAGCTGTGTGTGAAGCTTGTTTTTATATGCTTATCAGTTCAGCTGAGCTCACAGACCCTGAGGCGTCCTAGAAGCAACAGCTGCACACTGCAGCCTCACCCAGCTCTCGCTCTGCTAACCCAAACATATGGTTCATGGGCAGAGTTAACATTCTCAATCATAGTAGTTAAAAAATATCCATAAATTTCGAACAAAAAAAATCCCTAACACATTTATGATGGACTGAGACATTACAAATAAAAATTATTAAGGACGTAATGTCTTCCAATCAAAAAATATGGAGAACGACTCTTGCTTGCCATTAGCACACAATTCAAATGTCAGCATATGCAATGTTGTATGATAGTACACCTTAAGACTGTACTATAACAAAATCATACAACTATTTGGTTCTGTCAAACCACAATGCAAACAGATTTATAAAACATGGCTCCACGTTCTTAGTTAAAGGTTCACTATGTAATTTCTGGAGAACGCTGGGACTTAGAAAAATTTTCATCAGGGAAAAGCATTCTGCCACAGTCCGTTCTCTGTTGAACTTGAGTTCTGCAGCTCCGCCTCCTGCTGAATGTCCGCTCGAGCCGCTTCAATATTCTGTGATTATATGTTAATAAAACGTTCTAAAAAAATAAAATAAAACCATGAATCACTGGTCCTACAACACAAAAACCAGCAGAAATCAGCAGAGGTTCACGCAGCAACGTTGGACATGATTTAATTCGCTCGTGACTTCCTCGTTTCTGTCAGTGCAGGAATGGAATGTCTGGAATGCTCCACCTCCTCTGCATGTCCTGTCTCAGCGCTGCAAAGTTCTGTGATTATATGTTAATAAAACGTTCTAAAAAATATAATAAAACCATGAATCACTGGTCCTACAACACAAAAACCAGCAGAAATCAGCAGAGCTTCACGAAGCAACGTTGGACATGATTTAATTCGCTCGTGACTTCCTCATTCCTGTCAGTGAAGGATGAAGCGATCACTTGACTTTTGGCAAAAAAACAAAATAAAAGTCCAGCTCTGGGATGAAGAAGGGATATTTAATACATTTGTGTCACATACAAATCAGTCCTGCATCGCTTTGCAATCCTTTGAATGAGAATGTGCGCGGCGCTGAGGCTGGGACAGGCGGGGGCGTGGGTTGGGGCGTGACAAACAACTCTGTTTTTATTGGCTGGTCATTGTCCGGGTCACTCTGTGTTTTTATAAATGCTGATAGAGAAGCAAGGGGACTATAGTTTTTTTCAGAGATTACTTTGTCTAACATCAGTCTGTCAGTAGATAGTGACAGAGTGAAGAAATATGTTAAAAATATATTGTTAGAAAAGTTACAGACTGCATTACAAAGTTACATAGTGCAGCTTTAATTTCCCCCTTTCTGTTGAAATCCTACAAGCCTACAACTGTGACAAGGTAGCTCATTCTTTATTATATTATACCCCAAGTTTTTTTGTGGTTTCTGACTTAACAACTATAATATAACAAACACAATTATCTTCAGCTCTACAGACACCTTAAAAACACAAAGTTGGCAGTGTGCAGATTATTGGTTATAATAGTCAGTGTTTTAAATTCCCAGCAGCTCAATATCAAATGAAAATACGTGAGTAATGCAGCACCTCCCTTGACAGATCTAAAATGAATAATATCCTGTTCAGTTTGTATTTCTTCTCCGTGTTATCTTAAGCTAAAAAAAAAAAAACGGCTCAATAAACCAGGGGACTAGACTACATGAAGCAGGAATGACAATACTACTAATTGGCAGGTCAAAGTAAGTAGGTCTAGTTTCTCACAGTCAAAATTAAGAGCAAACCCAAAACGAAATATGACCTTAAAGCTTTTACTGTATCTCAGCAAATTAGAAATGTTCCTAAGAGACTCTAAACAGTCCAGCATTTTACTTACATCTCTGGCTTTGCCATAAAAGGCCTCTTGAGATGCTGCCTCCAAAGATCCAATGAAAAACATGGGGTGGGTCTCTCCATATCTAAAATTAAAAACACAAATGCAAACATTTTATTACAAGGGCAAACTTCAACCCAAAGTTACATTCTAGCCAAGTTTACCTTGAAGAAAATTCGGCAGTAAAGTGAAGTAAGGCATCCGCTTCATTCTCACTATTCTCTGGCACTGCAAGAGGAACAAAATTAAACCAGTGGTCAAACTTTGCATGCATGTTTGTGAAATCTAACATGGTTTGAATTAAACTTTCTACACGCGTTGGTTATACATACTCATGGGTGATTTTCGACAGCTTGAAGAGCTCATTCCAAACATCTCTGAATCCTCCACCCCAAATTCTGTAGCATCCTCGTATTCCTCCCCATCGCTGTCACTGATCATATGGACATCTGCACACTGTAAACATACAGAACTTGAATGTTGGTATACAGACTGCCCACAGGAAGAGCGACTCAAAGCTCTGAGAATTAGGTGGTATTTATACACCTATATGTACCTCTTCTGTAGGTTCCTGGGCATTGGCTGGTGAGGATCTTCGACAAACACTGAGATGATGGCATGGATAACTGATCCCAGAGAGGGCTAGCGTCATCTATAAATAGGAATCAAGACAAAAAACGTCATTAAGTTGTTTGTTTTTTTGTTTCTTTGTTTTACTTAGAAAAGCTGACCAGTTACATTAAATTAGATCTGATCAGTGGCTCAGTCTGAATCAGGGAAAAGAGGATTTTTCAGTCAAATTTATGAGAACTAATTCAAGCTTATATTTACAACTTAATGCTCTCTAAAAATATATTTTCATTGTCAACCGATTGAAGCATAACATGAACTATAATGCATTTTATGAATTTCAAGCAAAGGTTTGCTCATCTCCCTAACGAAAGGGGAATACAATGCCATCGGTGAGGTGGTTTATACCTGCAGTGAAGAAGCACCTGAGACTAATGAGCTCCCAAATCCAAAGCAAGCATTGAAAATGTCGGCGTTCAGCAGGGACTCATTACAGCCAGAGTCTCCTGGTTCAGCCTCCAGGGATAACAACAATACATAGAAGGCTGTTTCAAGATGTAGAAAGACACTCTTGTAACTCGAAACAATAAAATAATATCGTTCAATGTCAGGTTTTGCTGAGAATAAAGAGGTATCCGTTTGTTTCTGTATTCACGTCTTCCTACTTCAAAATAATGCAACAATATATTCACTAACTAATTGTTGAGATCCCATCAAAAAGCCCAGATGCAAAGAGTTTTCTGGGAGAGTGCACTTCTAAACAACGGAGGAGAAGCCGGGTGTGATAAGAGACAGAGAAGCTGCTTGTCCCCTGCAGCGGTGCTGTGATCTGCTCTATTGTCAGGTTCCGAGGCACACAAAGAGCAGCTGAACATGCTTGAATCAAGACACGATTACATGCAACGCCAATTGAATCTGAAAAGAGCTACACAGACTGAACAGGGCTTCTCTACAAAACAGAGTGATTCCACATGACGGCTTCACCTTCTACAAGAGGAGTGAACCATGTAGGAGTGAACCGTGTAGGCAGCAGACCTTGAATGCAACATATCAGATGTTCTGCTGTTTGTTTCATGTCAGTAAAAAAATTAAAACAAAAACAAAAAATCTATTTTTTTAATATATTGATTAAACAGTATTTGCCTATTATAAGCAGAGTAACAAAAAAAACATAATTTACTGCATAGAAACATCAAATTTTTAAGAATTTTTCATCATTATATAATTAAGTTTATATAATGTAATGTTGAAAACACAGCTGAACTGAGACCATATCCTTTGTTTTTAGCAAAGGTCCATCATATTTTTATATTCAAAACTCCTTCAGTTGGCGGCACGGTGGCTCAGTTGGTAGAGTTGCTGCCTCTCAGCAAGAAAGTCGCTGGATCAAATCTCGGCCAAGGACCTTTCTGGGTGAAGTTTGCATGTTCTCTCTGTGCATGCGTGGGTTTTCTCCAGGTACTCCAGTTTCTTCCCACAGACCAAAAACATGCATGTTAGACTGATTGGTGATTCTAAATCTTCCCAAGGTGAGAGTGAAAGAGAGTCGTTGTTTGTCTCCTTTGTCTCTGTGTCCCTGTGATAGACTGGAGACCTGCCCGGCGGGCCCGCCTCTTGCACAGTGACTGCTGGATATGGGCACCAGTAGCCCCCATGACCAGAAAAGGAAGAAACAGGTAAAGAAAATGGAAGGAGCTCCTTGATTTGTTTACATATTGAATTTTCTGCTGAAGAAAGAAAATTTATTTTGTGACAACAGTCCTTTAAATGGTGAGCAACCATTTATTGAAGCCTTTAGATAGCTAAATGTGAACATGCTGACACTGGTTCAAATATTGACCGTCATGTTTTAAATCCCCATTCCCCTTAAACAAAAAGGGAAAAATACTTTCCCATAAAGTCAGTATCTCTCACGGCAATTTGAGAAAGAATATCTTTGTGAGTAATCCTCATCTGTGTTGTTTTAAGCACACTAGCTACACCACTTGCAATACTGAATCTACACAAAACCGAGAATGACATCACCACTGAAGAGACAGCAGTTTTCTTTGCAAAACTACTTCACAAATTGCTCAATGTAAAAACTAAACGTGCTGAGCCACTTTAAATACAGTCAGACTTGAATAGAAAAGGAAAAATACTTAGTAGTAAATAGGGATGCACAATATTATAGGCATGATATCGGTATCAGCCGATATTAGCGATAAAGTTCAATACTGGACATCGGCCATTCCATTAAAATAACTCACCGATATAAAAGGCGTTGTTTTTTGCCTGCAGCGGCAGCACAACGCAATGATGTTGCAGCGGCAGCGCAAAGCGACGACGTCACGTGTGCCTACCCGATCTCACAGCGGAGAGGAAAATTCAAAATGTTGGCGTGTGGAAGTTTTATTTTTCATTGGTGAGGATGTCAGATTCCGAAGATTTATGGACTACGATGAGCCACGCTACATCGTCCCCAGTCGGAGATATTTTTCCGATGTAACGTTACCCGAGTTACAAGCTGACATTTCCGACGTCATTGAGAAGCTAATAGCCAATAGCACGACTTGTTGGGTGAGTTTTACCACAGACATGTGGATGTTGTGTTAGCCCCATTAGCATGATTAGTCTTACAGCACAATGGATAGACAAAAACTTTGAACTTAAAAAGACTGTCCTTCATGCACAGGAGTGCAGAGGATCCAACACTGCAGCTAGGAACCTGGAACAAGCCTCCACAAGTGAGAGCATTGCAGGTGACTAATACTAATAAATAACATTTAACACTTTTCATTTAATATAAGTCAAAGTGCTATGCATATCATATGGCTGTTACTGAATATATGTCACCAGCTCTTACAGCTGTTACACAATTTTTGTAGCAAATAAGCCTAATAAATAAGAGGACTATGTTCTGACAAAGGAACATGTAAATAAAATATCGGTCTCGGCATCGGTCATCGGCCAAATAAGTTAAAACATATCGACATATCGGCCAAAAATCCAATTTCGTGCATCCCTAGTAGCAAAGATGTTTACAGATAAATGCAAATGTCAGAGGAAGAACAACATGTCCCAAGAACATTTAAGACCAAAACTTAAATGAATCGTCTCACCTTTGCTCATGTAACCCTACTCTAATAATTTAGTGCCACAGACTTATTTATTCAATTAATGTATAATTTTAGAAAACCAGATTTTTACATAAAAATTGTTGAAAAACATGGCTGACTTAACAGTAAAAGAAAATGGCTAAGAAAGTGGCTCTGATTTCCAACAGGGATGACAATGACAACGTGGACCGGAGGACTGACTCTTCATTTGCTGCATCAGATTTTGACGAGGAAAAAGAAAATCCATGTCCAATGAGGACATGGAATGCGCCAGGTCTTGGAGTTAAATTACAACAGATGGATGTAAGTACAGAGCCAAAGAATAACCATACAAGGTCTAAGCCTTAAGGATGTGAATGAGTAACCCCAAGTCTTTTCCTTCTAATCGAGTGGCAATCAAACATGAGAATTTTAACAGCAAGTACTGAGTGGATCCCTGTAAACCTTTTACCCTCATTATTCACAATGACAGGCTCTTGTCTAAGGGCCTAAGAAGTGTATAAATAACATTGATCACTTTCTCTCTCAAATACAGCCTGAAGGGTTTGGGCTGACACTGATGCAAGGAGGAGCGCTGAAAGGAGGGGAAAATGAGTTAAGTCCTTTTTGGTCCTTTCTCTCCCTTTGACCTGATGGCTTCTATCAATGTTGAGGTACACAAGTGCAGCTTGGCAGCTCAGTGGTAAAATGTGGAAACAAGCTTGAAGCGCCGCAGGGCATAAGGGGGGTGAGGGTAAAATGACCCTCTCCAACATCTCCACACAAAAGAAACGGGCTCCTCTTTTTTGGATTCTTTTAATTAACACTTGCTTTGAGTATTCAAGGGCTGATACAGGGAAAGCATTTTCTCTTTCCCTTACCCATACCCTCCTCTCTCTTACCCCTTCTTTTTCCTTCTCTACACTTCTTTTTTCTCTCCCTCCATTCTCTCTCCGTTTCATGTTGTCTATTTTAGAGTAGGCAGTGTTTGGATTACATGTCTGGCTGTGAGTGTGAGATAATTACCACTGACAGCTGCACTGAAGGCGACCACAGTTAACCACCTTACTCCCTCCACCAGGTCAGTTAGAGACCATGAGGAGAAAAGTGAAAGAAGAGGATGAAAGAGGATGGGGATGAGGTTGTAAAGTGAAAAATAAAATAATAATAACCTAAATACAGTGATACAGGCTGAAAAACAAATTTTCTCATATTTGCAATAAAATATGATAGGGAATCCACCACCCCACAAAACAGGTACTTTGTGTCTGACATGTACATATACACAAATAATATGGATCTACAAATGAGTACTTTTGTTTTAATTTCATCAAAATGGTTTTATGCATTGAGGATGGTGGAGGTAAATGTGATAAAGATAATTGAAAGAGGCCTTGTTCTCTCAACATAAAGATACAATTACTCACGCAGCACAACAGCTTTACTAAAGTCAAACTTGAAAAGACAGCACCGATTCTGACAAGCTACCTCAGCTCTGAATGTCACCTGAAGAAGGCCAGTTGTGAAAGGAGTGGGCTCTGTCTGAACTTACGCTTAGCCATGTTACCATGGAAACCACAAGGCCCTTCTCAATAAAAGCCTGGTTCCACAGACCCGTATCTGGTAAGGAAGGATTATTTTAATGCCAGTTGGGAAATGGAGGGAGGTGGTGCTCTACAAGGCAAGGCACCTCAGAGGCTCCTCGGCATTAATACATTAGCAAACACCATGAAACACTGCATAAATGTCAGCAATTACAGACTAGGAGGAAGGGTGGGTGGTGGTGGAGGGGTGAGTGGATGAGCAGGTGCAATAAGGATGTCCCACTGGCTGTCAATCACTACAACAGGTGTGGAGGAAGCACTGCCAATCAAAACGGCTCTAATGAGATGAAGCCTGTCAGAAAGCCTCCAAGAAGAAATGCTTGGGCAAAAGGAGGAGACAAGAGAAGAGGCTCCATCAGTTTATTTCAAAGGATGTTACTATCCCGTTAGCCTCTCAAATGTTGCACAGACCTCTGTCATCATCCTCAGCGCTGTTCAGCACAGCTTTGCCAAAGCCTCAAGAATCAAGAGGAATTTGAAGACAGAGCGACATCATGGTATTTGCAAATAATGCCAGAGTATTTGCTTTAATCTACTTGGAGTAAAACGAACTCCATCAAGTTTTAACTATTGCAAAGTCCAAAATACTTTCTTCTGACTGGGAACTTTTTCCAGTGCGATCAAGACTGTTGTGATGCAGTAAACCCAAAGAAAATGAAAACAAATGCTAAAACAAACATTCACACAAGGACAGTGTGCGTCTTCCCATGATCCCCAATTTGGCTACACTAGAATATATTATAAACTTTCTTCTAAGGAATACACAAACGAGGGAATGCTGTAATGTTAATTAAAAGTTCAGGAAAAAAAGTTGCTTGTTGACAAGCGATAGCTACGCATCAAAGAGTCGCGTGAGCTTTAGGTTAAAGCCAAATACATTTGAGGTGGTTAGCATAGCCAGCAAGCAAGGTAAGAAAAATAAATTGCGGTAATTGGAATGGATTTACTGGCCAACAAAACATCATCATTCATGTGTTCTGGAAAAACATTAAAGGTTCAGTATGCAGTTTCTGTAGAACTGCAGCAGTTAGAAATATTTTCAACAGGCAAAGCATTCTGATCCCTCCCCCTCAGAGCCATATGTGGCTCTGCCCCCTTGTGGTCTGTTGAATTTCAAATTCAAGCTCTGTTTTTATTGGCTGATTCAAATTCAAGCTCTGTTTTTATTGGCTGGTTACAAACTCTGTTTTTATTGGCTGGAAAATGGCGGGTCACCTTTTCTTTTTAGAAATGCTTATTTACCACCTGGAGAAGCAAGGGGACAATATTTTTTTTTAAATTTTTTCAGAGATTACCTGGCTAACATCAGTCTGTCAGGAGGTAGTGACAGAGTGAAGAAATATGTTCATAAAAAAAGCTACATACTGCAGCTTTAAAGGAAATTTACATTAGTTAACCAATCTTTTGTTCAATGCCAATTGAGCATTATGCTTACTGGTCCTTCCTCAGGCCCAAAAAGATCCAAAGCACAATAAACAATGAAACACATTCCGTGGACAGTATCAAGAGAGGCGATACAACACTTAATTACCTCATTAAAACTGAACATTTCTAACAAAATACTGTACTTAGTTCCCTTTCAGTCATGTCTCTCTGTGCAATATATGCTATGGGAATTGCGCCCCCGCGCGATTACCTGAAGGAATACATTCACGCCTTTACGGCAGGGGCGTCAGCGTTGCGCCAGAGGCCCCGCCCTCTAGGTACTTGAGCCGCTGACACCCATTCATCATTCTCTTTTTGCCCTTCACCTCGCTTAAAACCTGAACTTCGTGGAACTTCTCTGTTGTCGCATCGCTCGATCTGAGGTGAGCTTGCTCCCTACGCTGAGCGTACAGAGAAATTTTCCTGCATACTGCTGGGTTGGCTAAAGCTAGTCCAGCGTTTTTCTACTTACCTCAAAGTTTTCTTCTCTTTCCGCAGCTGCTTCGCTCGACGGCGCTAACTGCGTCACAACACTCCCTGCTAACCATTAGCAGGCTAGCCAGCAAAAGCAAGACGACGGAGAGGACGGCTTCGAACAAAAGGAAACTAGGAACAGCCTCTACTTCTCGTCTCCGGACATGGCTCCCAAGAAGGGAAAACGGAGGACAAAGAAGAAGAAAACCAGCAGGACGACGAGCCTTCGCTCGCGCCCCTGCCCCAGCGGATGCGGCTACTCCCTCTCGGCGACGGACACCCACAAGGCCTGTCCCGTCTGCCTAGGGATTCTGCACGCGAGAAAAGCGCTGGAATTCCCCGACTCCTGCTCCCACTGCTGTCGGGTGCCGGCGGTAGTGAGGAAACGCCACGCGGACGCGTTGGATAAATCCATGGCGAAGGCCGCGGTGCTGAAGGACGCACGCCGCACAAAGCTGCTCGCTCCCGAGCTGGAGCTCGAGAACGTGGACCTGGAATGCAGCGGTCAAGTCGGGGATGAGAACGTGTCGGACTCCTTGGTTGCCGTCGAGGACTCGACGCCCAAGTGTCTGACCAAGACGCCAAGTACGGTTACAGAGGAGAAAGTGTGGATTCCTCCCAGAACCTGGCGCAAATTCTAACGGAACCGGACGTGTCGGTCCCTGCTCTGTTCGACCTGTGTCATAGGGCGGCGGATGCCTTGCAGGTCGGGTGGCCAGACCCCACGCCTCGCCAACAGGTTACGAGGCTGGCGAGAAACTACTTCCATGTGAAGCAACAGCCGACAACGTCGCAAAAAATGCCAATTTTCCCAGACTTCCTCATGGAGCTCAAACGCTCCTGAGTGGAACCCGGAGCTCCCATGACGCTGCCACTATCCCGACTCCTGGATGTCGCTGGAATGGAGACAGCGGGCCTCGCCAGCGCACCACTGATAGAGGAGACCCTGGCGGCTCATATGGCCCCCGTAGCTATAGGGGCGAAGCCAGCACTGCCCAGCAAGGCCTGCCGCGCTTCGGAGAAACAGCTTGAAAAGTGCTACAAGGCTCAGGGCCTCGCGGCTCGCACGATGAACGCATCGACCATGGTGCAGGCGTACCTGGCAGAAAAACTGCAGGATCTCAAGGTAACAAAAACGAGCAGGCCACAACGGAGGCCATGGAGGAGGCCCGCCGTGCCTCTGACTTCGTGCTCTGCATGATGGGGACAATAGCCATTTCGCAAGGCAGAGCAATGGCGGAAATAGTTGTCACCCAGCGCCATCTTTGGCTGACTTTATCGGACCTCTCGGAAAACCAGAGGTCCCCCTTCCTCCAGCACCCGGTCGAGCCGACGGGACTCTTCGGGGGAGCCCTGGAACGTGTCCAGGCCAGGTTGGAACAAAGACGCAAACAGGCGGAAGCCCTCCGCGAGGGGCTGCCGAGAAAAAGCTTTGCACCCCCAAAGGAAGACATGCGTGGCCCTCCACGGAAGAGACCCGCTGGTGACAGTGAGACTTTCCAGTACCGGCTGAGGGCCTCTTCAATGACCCCGTGTGGAACTCAGATTCGGGCCTGATGAAGCAGGACGAACTGATAATTTTACAGGTTTGCCCCACGCGGTATGGGATCCTGACCTTTTGAGCCCAATCTCCACTTGTAAAACACTACGAGGAGCTGGTGACATGTGTGTGTGCACCAAACATGACTCGCCTACTGTATGTGTAATCAAAACAAACACTGTTTCATGCATGTACAAAAATAAAAGTACCAAAGAACAAACTGCCCTGGTTCTTGACTCGAGTCCCTTTTTCATAAAACAGAAACCAAGTGGTCAAACTATGAACCGTAGGAAGATACACGAGCTCTGCCGGAGACGGTCAGATCTCGCAATATCTTCTGTTGGGCTAACCAGCCTGCTCGAAAGAGCGCGAGAGGGGTCAAAGGCCACCCCCCGCACTAAAACACGATGAGCAGCAATTAGACATGCCTTCCAGGCTCATGGCGCACGCGCAGGCCTGGAGGGCGTGTCTACCAAATGATTGGGTCATGACAACGATATGTCATGGGCTCAAGTCGCAGTTCACCAGGAGACCGCCCCCCTTCACAGGGGTACTGCAATCAAAGATTAACCCTGCACGCGCACACGTACTGAGGGAGGAAGTTTTGACGTGCTGCAGAAAGGAGTGATAAGTTTGGTCCCGAGACGCAAACTATGCTCGGGCCACTACAGCAAGTACTTCCTGGTGCCCAAAAAGGATCATTCACCGAGACCGATTCTGGATCTCAGGACTCTGAACAAGAGAATAAAAACTTTTAAGTTCAAGATGCTTACACTGCGGCAGGTTCTCCAGTCTGTGAGACCAGGAGACTACTCATGTACAGTGGATTTGAAAGATGCCTATTTCCATGTAGGCGTGTAGAGGAAACACAGAAAATTCCTCCGGTTTGCTTTCGAAGGGAACGCTTATGAATTCAAAGCCTTACCCTTCGGTTTAAAGACAGCTCCTCGTACATTTACTAAATGTCTGGATGCAGCCCTGACCCCGCTTAGGAATCAAGGACTCAGGGTTATGAATTACTTGGATGACCTGCAGATTCTGGCTGGAAGCAGAATACAGGCCCAGTCACACTCCTACAGGGTGATCTCTCACCTGGAGTCTCTCGGGTTTGTCATAAACCTACAAAAGAGTGACCTAACTCCATCACGGGTTACCGTATTTCTGGGAGTACAGATCGACACCGTCCGGTACAGAGCATGGCTCTCAAAGGAACAAGTTTCCTCCATTCGCCATTGCCTGGAAAGATTTAAACTGGATCAACGGGTCCCTATGAAAACGTGCCAACGCCTTTTAGGCCTCTTGGCGGCAGCCATACCCTGTGTGCCACATGCATTGCTGAAAATGCGGGCCCTACAAGTATGGCTAAACCAACAGACACAACCCGCCCTGCCTAGTCAAGCAGGAAAGGTTAGGATAGATCCAGAGTGCCTGAAGGCCCTGGAACCTTGGAGAGACTTGTCTGTTTTCACAGAAGGGGTCCGCTGAGAAGGGTGTCATCTCATGTGGTCATCACGACGGACGCCTCAAAAACAGGATGGGGGACGATCTGCAGAAATCAGAACGCCCGCGGCCTTTGGAATAAACAGGAAGCGAGATTACATATCAACTTCCTGGAGTTGTTGGCCGTATTCCTGTCAGTAAAATACTTCTTTAGCAAAGGTCTGATTGCAGGGCAGCATGTCCTGGTGAAATCAGATAACAGGACCAGTGTCCATCAACAGAGAAGGAGGGACAAGGTCCCGGGCCCTCCTCGGACTGACGCAGAAGATGCTCACATGGTGTGCTCCAAGAATCTTGTCACTTAGGGCGACTCGTGTCCCCGGTGAACTAAATTATGGAGCGGATGCCCTCTCAAGAGGGCCTCTCCTGGCGTCAGAATGGAGCCTGAACCCACGGATTGTGGAACAGGTCTAGTCACGACTTGGGAGGGCTTCTGTGGACTTGTTCGCTTGCAGAGCTAGCTCACAGTGTGACCTTTACTTCTCCTTGAGAGAAACAAATGCACCGTTGGGAACGGATGCTCTGGCACATGATTGGCCAGTAGGGGTGCTCTACTATGCCTTTCCACCTGTCCCTCTGATCGAGGCGACACTGGAACGTGTGCGTCAGGGAGCCCTCTCCCTGATCCTGATAGCCCCCAGGTGGCCGCAGAAACCGTGGTTCCCGGAGTTGATCTCAATGTTATCAAGGATACCATGGCAATTGCCTCCTCACAGGGACCTGCTGACTCAGGCACGTGGGCAACTTCTACACCCACGTCCGGAGTTGTGGCGGCTTTCAGCCTGGCCCTTGAAGAGAACTAGTTGAGGACCTAAGGCTTTGATTGCTTTATCCCAAAGCAAAAAGCAACAACATACACAAGGGTGTCCCTTGGTGTTTATGTTTGCTTAGGAGACTTTCAATGGAGGTGTTCCCCTCTCCTTAACGGATCTCCAACATCAGGATGGGCTCCACTTGCCAGTCGTGCCCTTTTTATATGTAATAATTTTCCCCTGGGGACTTGGGACGTTACCCTGTGTTTTGACCTGGGTTTTATACCTCCACATTGCCACCCAATTACTAGTGGCGTAATGGGTCCCTTGCTCCTTTTCCTCCTGTTTCTCAGGTTTTTCCAGAGAAAAGGAGATGATGAGTAATCACACTAGTGGAGCACGCTTATGCTGTCTCTGGCTGGTGTTTTTTATCTATATGTCCAGTGGTAACATCAAGCTGATGTTTCTACACTTGGCAATTTTTTCTTCTCAGGCTGTGCTCTCTACATAACTTGTAGAAAGCAGCTGGGAAATGCCTGTCGTTTTAAGGCAGATGCTCTCACATGCATTTGCTGAGCATTTCAAGGGCGTAAATGGATTACGTTCCCTTAGCATATGTTGCACCAAGAGACATGACTGAAAGGGAACTGAAAGTTAAGGCTCCAGTAGACCTCAGCGTCCTGGCTTTACGCCACTCTACGCGTGCATTCTGTACGCACGCGTTTGCTGGCACAGCTCTGCTTTCTTTCTCACGTTAAATGCACGCGTTTTCGCTCCAAATCCTTGTTGTAATTTGATCAGCTGCGCGCGAAGCAGGACAAACTTAGGTCGCTGATTGGTCACTTGCTGACACGCCTACTGAAATGATTGACAGCGAGTGGGACAAGCCGCTGTCTCTGCTCCAGACGAGCAGCGGTTCGCTCGGCTGCTCCCGCTGCGGTCTTTCTATCTTTATATGTTAATAAAAACTAATAAAAAGTGGGGAAAAAACAGGGAGCGCTTTTCCTGCAGCCCACAGCCCACCAGGAAATATTTAAAACCTCCCGCAGCCAGGTAGGACATGAATTCATTCATTTCAGTCATGGAGTGAACGGAGGATTAAGCTTTTACTTGACTTTTGGCAAAAAAACAAAACAAAAGTCCTGATCAGCGATGAAGAAGGGGAATTTAATTCATTTGTGTAACATACAAAACAGTCCGGCGCCGGGGAAGTTTATGGTCAGACACCGCGCAAGCGTGCGCGGTCGTAAAAAAAGAGCTTTGCGCGTTCGTGCCTCGAGGGGCTACGCTTTTGCCACAGCGTACGTACGTCGTACAGAGGCGTACGGGGAGTATGCGCAGGTCTACCGGGCCCTTTAAGCACCATAACTCATGTTCCCTGAAGGAAGAGAACGAGGTGCAACATATCTGGCCCTTTTCAATGCTGAAAGCTCGGTGAAGTGCATTTTGGAGAATGACGAATGGGCGTCAGCGGCTTAAAGTCCATGACCCACCATGTTTTCAAATTGCATCGCCATTAATATTTATTAGTTTATTTAAAAATAATACAGGAGCGTTTATTTATATTGTAGAGAAATAACGCTAAATGTGTTATTTCATGATTTATAGCAGATTTTAGCAGAAGCTCCGGGAAGATCTGCCCCTCTCCATATATGGGCTTTTCACGTCACTAAAGATTCCGCCTTGGAGTTACAGGCGGAGTTATAATAAGCCTTCATCAACTTCCATGACCGCTGCTCTAAGAGAGGGGAAAAAAAAGCGAAGCGGTCGCTCACTGATGTCTGTCATATTCTGAGCAGCATCCACGTAGACATACTAGTTTAATTCGCTTGATCGCGACAAATTCATTAATTTCCGCATCGGCTTTTTATTCTCTCCCCGTGACCAGACAGGTCGGGAGTAGAAAGGCAGCCGCGCAGCGGAGCTCTGAGCGCGCGTGCTCCCCGTGCTCTCCCGTGCTTCCCCGTGCTCCACGCAACAAGGCTGGGACAGAACCGAGCCCTGAGTCGGCAGAAGGAACTTCAAAAGGTGACCAGCGGAACGGGGAGCCAGGGAGAAGACGGGAGAAGCCGCGCGGCTCGCTCCTCTCTGGGCAGAGGAGAGGAGAGCAGCCAGCAACAGTCCGCAGCGGTGTTATATCTTATTAAAAAGGTCTATAAAATAAATAAAAAATAAAAACAGAGCACTGGTCCAGCTGTACACAAAAATGCACCAGGAAATATGCAGTTTTACTCCCACTCTCATAAACCTCCATGGAAACTCACCCCTGCCTAATGGGTGGAGACGTGACAAAAGTCACTCCACACTTCGGGACTTTTCGGCCGGTTTTCCGGATTCATTCGGGACTCGGTTGTTTTTTGTTTGTTTTTAACCCTCGCCTGGCCCAAATGCAAAAATGAAAATAGACGAAATATTCTACTACAGTAATAGTTCAATATGGTGAATTGTTACTGTCATGGTGGGTGTTGTCCTTTAAGTACCCAGAGGGCGGGGCCTCTGGCGCAACGCTGACGCCCCTGCCGTAAAGGCGTGAATGTATTCCTTCAGGTAATCGCGCAGGGGTGCAATTCCCATAGCATATGTTGCACCTCGTTCCCTTCCTTCAGGGAACATGAGTTATGGTGCATAACTTTCAGTTTTGAATAGAATGTTTGACAAAATCGATCAAACATTACATTTACTTTAAAAGCCTTCTTAAACAAAAGATAAAACTCAGAAAAAAATATGACAAGCAGTTGCATGGAATATGATAAAATGTTGTGTTATTTGTATTCGCAAATTTAATCACAATAACCATGTCAGAGTTATTGCTTCGTACCAAAAAGGTTTTCAATATTGTTAGCAAATCAACAAGTTTTGCTACTTAAGCAACATTTTCTACACAAACCCTTTTACAGGGATATGACTGAAACTGATGTAATGTGTCTTAATTTATTAAATTATGTTGCAAAAAAAAAAGTTCAAACTAAGCCCAACTCTAAACAAGTTAAAAATAATCGGTCTAAATTAAACCAATCAGCAAATACCTGAAACAAACAAGTCCCGATGAGCTAAATAAATTCTAAAGTTTTTAAAAACTGGTGCTACTGACAACTTAGAATACACAGGTAATGTACTGAGGTCGGATACACAATACACAGTACAAGAAGAAGAGACTAAAATAAGAGACACAAACACTAACATACATGTGCAGGTAACTTCAATATTAATACATACTTGATGGCAAGGCTCAGTTAAACAACCATCGTTTTAACGGTAAGTGGGATAATGTGCAGAGCTAAAAGTAATCTGAGGTCTGTGGCTGCTATGTTTATTGGCCCAAACCCCAAGAGATGAGACTGGGCTAATGAGCTAGACACTAACATTGGCTTCTCAGTCCCACCCGCCTGCTAGGCCAGCCAAGCCCCGGGCTTTCTCTGTTAATACCTTCAGACGTTTCAATAAGAGGGCTATGGCTAGTGCAGAGGCCATTATTACATTTCTGTCACTCTCTTCTCAATGATTTTTAATATCTTCTCATACAGAGGAAAAACTAGACACTGCAGGTGTGTGTTAGCCAGGGACTGGGCCTTTGTTGACACAGAGAGCTCAAATTTATTCGTGATCTTTGGCCAGTATAGCAGCAACAGGTACGAGTTAAAAGTCTGCTGATCACAAAAAAATGTGAAATGTAAAAATAGGCACAAATATTCCACAATATCCTTAAATAATTTGAAATCAATATGAGACTAATACAACTCAAGTTTTTATTGCTTTCTGTTCCATTTTGCACAACAAGCACATAATCTTGACTCAGTTGTTTGAAAATGAACAAACACACTGTGTATGTGATCTGAGCATCTTTTTTCCTCCAGTGTGTAAACAAGGTAAATTAAAAAGCCCAAGGTGAATTTTATCATTGCTCGATTGAAAAATAAAGGAACTAAAAGTAACATTTTTGATACTGTAATACAGGAACAAATTAAATTTAAATGAATGATGGTTAACCATCCCCCATGCTTACAATATGGGAGATGAACAGCATTTGTATTTCTGTTGCAACCCAAGCTGTTTGCTGATCACATAAGTGCAGTTCAATAAAAGCAATGGAAACAATGGTACATTTCTATTGCAGCATTACAGTTTGTTGCTGCCTTTACAAGTTGTTGCAACAAAAAATTAGGCAGTTTTCCATAGTGTAAACAGTTGCATATGATTTGATCCTCATCCTATGTATGCACACTAATGGGTCTTATGTACAGTATTTGCTTTTACTGTTAAGCCTAAAAAGCTTACCCTCAAATCAAGTGCAATTATTAACTGCTCACATTTCATCTTGGAAAATATATATATAAATAAGCAACAGACATAATAGGCTGTATTCCTGGTATTAATTGTACAAATAAAAGAGCTCATTCCAATTAATAACAACTGTGCATCAGCATTACAGTCAGTTCTGGCACAGGACACATGTGACAAAGTATGGATTTAAAAACAGTCACCAGTACCACCAATACCCTAACCAAACACTAGTTGCATATATCTAAAAGAAAAACATTAGCTTGAGGTTAACACAAGAATGTGTGCCCAGCAGCTTCTCAATGTGGCATGATAAACCATCCCAAACAATCAGCATGGGAACACATATGCTGTCAAAGAAGGGGTGAGACAAAAGAGGTCAGAGGTTCTTCAAGGTTCTGTATGAGGGCGGCCTCTGATCAGCTTGACTGAATGGCTGGGAAGAGCAATCGTAGGACGGAGAGGTCAGCGGGACTCAATGATGTGAGCTTTAATGTCCACAAATAGAGGACGCAGGATGGGGACAATCTTTGACATCTTAATTAGCTTCAACATCTTACTCTCGAGCTCCTGACAGAAGGTTTTCACAGGGTGTGGAACAGTTTCCACCATAACGTTCATCAAAAATGTTAATTATTGGAGCAAAGTTTTTAAATGTTGATTAGGTTTACAGTGTTCGATTAAATAATGATTAGCCATATTTAAAATGTAATTATAGTGCAAAGTAGGAATACAGTATATTGATTACAAATTTAAATCCGGGTATGAATTTTCGAGTGCTTAAAGCTTGTTTGTGTCACTTACAGAATCATCAGATGCTGATGCAGGCCATCCCTCCCACTGCTGATACCGGACAGGGATGTTGGTCAAGTCTGAAACGTTTCTCTTCACCTGAGAAAAAAGTGGAGTCGGAGTTAGTTATGCACTGAAAAACTCTAAAGTTCTGTTAAAAAGACAAATCGTACCGATCCTTAACTAGAGGGATCATATATCTGTCTTTACTAATTTGTGTATGAAAATAAAACAGCTGTTGTATAATTAGGATATGTCTCTTTTAGCATAACACAGTAAATCAATGTTTTTGATTGTAAATATTCGCAGCTATCCTCAATTAGGAAGCTTGTGGAAAAATTTGGGAGGAGGCGCAGAATGAAGAGGGGCGAAAGTGAAAAGGATGGACGAGACGCACACAAAAAAAAAAGACAACCAGTGTTACCAGCATTCCTCAGATGCCACAGTTAATTCCCAGCAACAACAACCCCACGCTCTGAAATGAACAGTATTTCTCTTCCTCCATTCATGTGCAGTCGCTGTATCTGCATCACCTGTTAACTTTTGTTGGTTTTAAACTGTTAGCGACCAGCAGCGCCTGTTCCCGCTGAGCGCCGCATTACACCCTCCAGTGGGTTGTTGGTTTAAAGCCCTAACGCCAGCCTAATGTGCGTCAGTTGAAGCTGATCAAAGGCTCGTCAGCGTCTGAGTGCTGATGATGGCGGTGGATTTTAGAGCAGAATTCTGCCATTCAGGCCTGCGGGGCTGGACATTGACGCTGAAAAAACTATCTATTGTGGAGCAAAGATCCTTCCATACACAGGACAAATTGTCTTTGTAAAATGCACTGAGGAGAGATGGATCCGTGAACATATTCAGGACTGCTGCTCACAGACGTGGAAACTTAAAAGAATGCTACAAACTACAAAGCTAGGCCGAGGAAGACTCTGCAAAACATCAAACTGTAATAATTTCATGAGCAAACTTTGTCTGGCTGCTTGGACATCATCATGATAATGTACTCTGCTCGTGAAAATACTGTATGCACTTGTCTGTGATGTAATTAAATCCAAAAAAATTATTTATTTATATTGAGAAGAGTAAATATTTTAAGCACTCTTAGAGAAATTATATTATATTTGTGCTGGGCCTCTCAGAGCAAAGCAATTTACAATACAAACAAGCAGGGGAAAAAAACACTAAAAGAACAATGATAAATGAGTGGCACAGTCCATTCTTTGCTCCTCTCTTGTAAATCCCACATCACATAGCTCAGTGTCTTTCCTTATGAAGAGAAGCTTTGGCCAAGATAGCAGGCTGAGGTCAAAGCAGGTGGCCAGTGTTATTACAGAGTGTAATATCTATGTTTGACCAGCCAGACTACAGGGATTTGACTGACCGGCTGGCCAGCCGATGAATAAAGGGGAAAAAGGGAGGAAAGGAAAGGCATAAACACTAGTAATGAAGAAGCTGCAGTCAGAGGTTAAAGCAGCAGCAGAGAAACAACAAACTAACGCCCACCGCAGAGAGAGTGAAGGTGAGAGGTGGTGCGCGAGTGGAGCAGAGACAGACAGTGAAAGACATCTGGCAGAGAGGACAAGCTGATCCCCCTGCAGAAAGAAAACAACTAAACAGCCGGTGCGCCCACCTGAAAACACACAGCTAGAATATGCATGAAGTCATTCAGTTGTCTCTTGACGCATGAAAAATATGGAACAATTAGGGGAATTTGATGAAACCATATGACGGCAAAGTGTAAAAAAAAAAATTGTATTTGGAACAAGAAAAATATATACACTCAAGAGCAGGTTGACACAAATCTTGTCTTAACTTCTCTTGGTAGATGTTTTTTGATACAACCTTCACACTGTCCAATGCTGCCCCCTTTCTACCGCAATGACCATGGGAGCGATTGTAACAAATCAAGACAATAAAATGCAATCCTCAACTATAAATTAAAAATTTGTAAATCGTCAATCTCAAATTACTATTACAAATTAGACAATAAACATGGAAGAGCAATTAGAAAATCCTTAAATGTCACTGGGGAAAAGTAGAAATGGTGAAAGAATACAGTGGCTTAAGAAAGATTTTTCTTTAAATAAAGAACGGACTTGCACATACAGAAGCTAAAAATATTTCTATCAACACCCAATAAATGAATATAGCTAATTTGTTTGTAGTAAAACATTTTTATATGAGATGGGTGTATGAGTCAATTATCTACATTAAGGAGACTGGCGGCGGTGCTGAGCTGTTGGCCAATACGACTCACGGAAAATTAATGATCCAATCATTGTAAATGCCAATTGCCTATAATCCCTGTCTGGAAGCAAATCAAAGAGAAGGAAAGGTTTCTATTAAACAGTCACAAGCTTTCTCGCTCTTGTTCTTTCTCTTCATCTCCTCTAAGCACCAGATGCCTTTTTTCATTTTGTTTTTCATCCAGCTTTCCTTTTCTCAGTTCTATAGCCCTTGTCTACATTTGGTCCCTATGTCTCCCAGATGCAGAGGAGCGATGGGGCCCCAAGCCCAGCCCTGGTGGGTGTGTTGGGGGGGGTAGTCAATGAGAGAAATCCCCACGACGACTGGTCTGGTCACGGACAACTCAGGACCCAGCAGCCATCCCCTATTCTAACTTGTACTTCCCTGGCAAACATTTGCTCTCCAGCTTAGCTTAGAAGCTAGCCAGCATCTTACCCCCAAACTCTTGTCTGGTTATGCCAATCAGAGGCTACACAGTCAGTCCTGAGTTCTGGAGGAGAAAAAAGAAGGAGGAATGCTGGGAGAAAAGGAGGGGTGAGGGTAGTTCCCTGAGAGCCAGAAGGCAAAGCAGGAACGTAAAGCCAAATGAAAAACAAAAACAAAAAAGACACGACTCTAGCCTAGTTCCTCTGCAAAAGTAAAACCCATCAGTTAGTCGAGATAAAGATGGAGTCCTTACATGTACGTGGACAAAGTTCGAGCAATGAGGTTGAACATGATGGTACTTATCTCTTACTTGTCTTATCCTCATCTCTTATCCTTGTAAAACCATCAGCGACGTGACTGCAGGTATCTACTTTTAGTGTTTTTCAGTCAGAACTGTCACAAACCAATATTTTCCTATTTACCATAAGCAAGTCAACTTCATTAGGGTTGCCCTACAATATTATCTAACTCCCTTTAATAAATACTTACACATTCGTGGCTGTCAACAGCACTTTTGAGACTGTCCCTACACAGTCAATAGATTTGATATTTGCAGGTTCTAGGTCTCATTTTCACAGCAGGGAACCTTCAGATGTCTAAAGACAAACATGTGCGAGGAAAAGACTGACATGGAGGCCTGTTTAAGCCCACATTGTCCCTTCTCTGTCCCCCATTGCCTCTTGCAGCACCCCCACCAAGCTAACAGTTTTTTGCCTCTTTTCTGTGACCACAGTTCCCCCCCTCCCACACCACGGGGGCCATTCCCCAGTGTTTGTAATCCCAGCAGAAACACTTAAGGTTCACAGTGGGTGCTCATCAAAACCATCTGCCTGAGAACAGAGTGAGGAAAAAAAGATTTGACAAAGAAAGGGAAAAAATGGAGAGCGTGCGAGAGAAGGATGTCCAGGGAAGGCCGACCGCCTCCAGTTCAGATGCTCGCTCCACTAATCTGTTCAATTAGCACCATTACAAGCTCTGCTAGTACCAGTATGATCATTATTAATGTAGTCTTCACCTGTACAGAGGACTCATGAATTCACTACAGTGACCGCAAAAAAACAAGATCTTATTTATTTAGAGTGCATTGGAAGTCTTTAGTGAAAACTTAGTTGTAATTCTTTATGTAAAGCTGAAAAATATCAACACCTAAATCAAAGAAAAATGTTTCCACCTCGATATATATTGGTGAAAATGATTTAATTCTCAAGAAGTTTTCATGGCTCTCTACCTTCTACCCAAAGCACTTTTAAATAGAGTATCCCTTTAGTTCACACATGTCAAAGTGCCGGACCCGGCCCGCGAACTCATTATTTATGGCCCCCTGGATGATAAAATATACAGTATACAGTACTGTATACAGTATAGGGTATACTGTATATCAGTGTTTCCCCTAGTTAA
>JBBPBX010005222.1:11692-26154 GCA_038048925.1 Garcialebias charrua | reverse complement strand
CCATCAACAAAAACTATGGATGAGATGAGCACCCCGCCATGGCAAGTTAACTGGGGGAAACACTGAATCTCATTTTTGACAGAGCATATATCAAATTATCTGCACAGCAGCCACGACCGAGAAGCTGTCCCACAATCTGTTTTTGTTTCTCCAGCTGTTTAAGAGAAGTCCTACTCTCATTGGCTATACCATCAAGGGGATGGATATTACAATTCAGCTGCAACAGTTCAATGTTTAAATCTTCTAGTTTTTCTCTGACACATTTGTTTACAGCCACTTGATCTGAAATTGTGTTTTTGAGTTTTGAGATGAAAATATTGCTCACTTCCAAAGAACTGGTAGCTGTTAGACTTGCATATGTTTCACTGATGTCATTGAGCGCTTCCTTTATATGAGTCGCAAAGTCAGCTGTAGTCCCTCCTGCTAATGCATTCACCTGTAACTGAAGTCCCCATGGGCAGGAAGGGGGATCACCCAGAAACATGAGATGAACCTCATTGATGTACTCAGCTGACAAAGATGTTGCATCCCAACCAAGAGTAAGCTCAACACATTTCTCATTCACTACAGCTTCTGCAACCTGCACTTCACTTAACACACCAAGTTCATATGCAAATTGGGCAACAGTTGCAACATCAGCCTTTCCTTCAACCTTATAGCCAGTGATATTCTCAACAACATCTGCTATAAGATTACCTGTCTCCTCCACTAGCACCTGGTGGAGGATGCATGAGTATGCTGCAAGTCTGTAGGATGAGGAATATGTTTTAGAATCCTTCTTCACTGACACAGTGTCACAGTCAGTTGAAGATTCACAGTCCAATAACAACCCCTGCAGTTTGTCATTATCCAGTTCCAGTTCTTTGATTTTTTTTCTTGCACAGTTCAGTTCTTTTCTGACTTCTCCCAACAGTCTCCTAAATTTACACTTATGTTTATGTTTCTTCTTCTGCACTTTTGGACAGACCAGTTCCATAGACCTCTTCAATTTTCTAATTTCAGCATCATTTTGCATCACAATCCTCTTTAACTTCTGTCTTTCTTTGCACAATTTTGAGTCTATGTCTACTTTTCGTTTATAAGCTTGCTCAGCACTTGACAAGAGCAAATTGTCAAAATTGTGTTTAAGTTTTTGTTTGCTAGACACTAATTTTATAAGTGATGTCCGCTTGTTAACACATTTTTTGCAGTCTGCCTTCAGTCGCTTAGGGGAGGGTGCTGTCACAGTCGGAGTTGAGACAGAGCTCATGGGAGCAAAGGGAGGACAGCTGGCTGGTCGTTTAACTGGTGTAGCTTGAGGAAATGAGGAACCTGAATGCTGGGAGCATGGCAAGCCAGGGCTGGACACTGCTTCAGAAGAAATACTCTCAGTAACATTAACTTTCCTGACTGGAATACTAAATGTTTCTCTTAAAAGATGCACAATAAGGTGGCCATCCCTTGGTATATTTTTTACTTTCTGTACAGTGTCTATTACTGCTTTCACAGCTGTGTTCACTGTTGTAAAATTGATTGTTCAGAAATCAGTCCATTTTCTTTGGCTAGCTGAAGTAAACGAGAAGTTGTCTCTCTGAGAACTGTTGGGTGATTTAATGAATGTAAATATAACAGCAGCCCTTTACGAAGGGGAGTAGCACTCTGCTTGATGTTGGCCATGTCATCCTTGAAACTTTCAATGTATGAATGCAGATCACTGGCTGTCTTCAGATCTATGGATGACTTGAAAGGCAAAGCTGCAAATAAAAGTTCATTGTAAATGTAGTGTTAGTGATTTTATTTCATGTTTTGTTACAAGAATAACTGACTACAAAACAGCCTACAGGAGCAATTTGAGAAATTGATTAGACAGCCATAGTACAGGCCACATGCCAGAATATATGAATGAATGGGAGACTATGAATCCCATGAAAAATAAGTGTACCAGTAATTGTATTCTATTTAATAGAATAATAATATATTATTATTAATATATCCTATGTTATTGTTATAATATAAATAAATATTTACATAAATGTTATAGCAGATGGCCGCTTGTCCTGAGCCTAGTTCTGCTAGTTTTCTTCCTCATGAGGGAGTTTTTTCTTTCCACTGTCGCCTTCATGCTTGCTCAAGATGAGAGTTATGTGATGGAGTTAAATTCAAAACAGTCTGCTCCTCACATAAATGTTGTCAAATTATTTTGTATATATGAATGTTTCTGTTCAGTGCCCTGAGACAACTTCTGTTGTGACTTGGAGCTATATAAATAAACTGAATTGAAAATGTAATTATAAGTAAAATACTCAAGTTATGTTATAATTATATTAATATAAATAATCAGAAATAATAAATTAAACTTTTTAATTCATAATTATTTAATATAATTATTATATAAACTTTCAATGTTAGAGCTTGCCTTCAGCAGGTACAGCACCAATTTTATTCCTCTCTCCCTCCATCATCTGGTGTATTTGTGTGCTGAACTGTAATGACTTGAAAAAAAAAATTAGTTAAAGCAAGACAATCATTAAAAACTTGCTATATGCTTTTTTTTCTAAATAAACAAACACACAACCAACCAATCAGGTAAGAGATGGTTTCACTTCATGAGTGGCGGCTCATCTCAACCTATCAGAAAGCAGCATACTGAGAGAAACGTCAGAGAGCCCACCCAAAGTTAGTTTGAGAGTACACTCGTTAAAATGAATAAATCCTTCATAATTAAACAATATTAAAATGAGAACTCCCCCAAAATAACATTCTAAGACATAAATAAACCAGTCTAAGTAATTTAATGACAGTAAAACTTGCACGTTTGTTTAGATAGGAATTGTTCTCCGGACGTGGAGGGATGTTTTTTTTTTTTTTCCGGAGGTGGAGGGAGCTGCTGACAACCCGTTTCAGATCGACGTCACTCACAACTGGCGGAGGTCCAAAATGGGGGTGCGGAAGCTCAGATCGGCATAAAACTTTGCCAAAATGATATTTAATAAATAAACTACAGCTATAAAACGTTTTTACTCACCTATGAAGTTACGCTGGTAGTGAATTTTGCATGAGAAACCCAAGGTGAACTTTGAAAATCGAGCACGTTTTGAATTTTGAGCAGATTTTTTCAGACACAATTCAGATCGTTTTGACAGGTCTCCAAAATCAAAATGTAAACCTTTCCATTCGATTTCATACAGAGTTAGACACCCTGATGTGCATTTTGCAAATGCTAGGAATTGCGGGTTTTAAAAACTGTGACGTCATCAAGCTAGGCTGCGGTCAGCAGCGTTTAGAGTGGATGTCCAAGTGCCTACATACTGTTTCATAAACATGCACAGAACTTTGTTTACAAACGGTTAGCTAACACACTTTCATCTAAAAACACATACCAGTGCTGTATTTTCTGTTTGTTCTGTACAACTTTACTGTTCGTAAGTGCGTTCGTAAGTCCGGAACGTCGTAAGTCGAGGCCGTCGTAAGTCGGGGACCACCTGTAACTCATTTCAACATAGAACGTTTTAAAAACATAATTTACATATTCAATAAATCTTGAGTGTAAATATTCATTCAACCTTTATTTATACAAGTTAGTCTTAATGAGCATTGAGTACTTGTTTACAAGAGAGGCCTAAACAAAGAACGCAGATATATGGATCAATATGTCAAAATAATCAAACTTCTCGGTTCCAAACAGCTCTTTTTTATATTAACATCATTATTGTTGACCTGTTTACAAACACTTTGACTGTTTATGTAGGTAAACAAACACATGTGGAATTTGGCAGCTGTTCACAAGTGTTACTCTAATGTTTAATTTAAGCACATTAACCATCAATACAAATACAATATAATATATATATATATATATATATATATATATATATATATATATATATATATATATACAGGTAGTCCCCGACTTACGAGCGCTCTGACCTACGAGCGTCCGGACTTACGAGCTGGCGAAAGAGAAGTAAATTTGTAAAAAATACAGCACTTTTTTGTGTTTTTAGATGAAAGTGTGTTAGCTAACCGTTTGGAAACACGTTTCCGACCATGTTTATGAACTAATATGAACGTTTTTGATGAAAAACGAGTGTTCGTAGTAGCGCTAGCATAAATGTTCCAACTTACGAGCGAAAATCCGGACTTACGAGAACATGTGCTTCGTGTTCCAACTTACGAATTTTCGTGTTACGAGCAACTCGTTGTAACGGAACTCGCTCGTAAGTCGGGGACTACCTGTATACTTATAATATACAGTATAAAATATAATATATACAATATAATATATACAATGTAATATATACAATATAATATATATATATAATATATACAATATAATATATACAATATTACATATATAATATATACAAAATGTTCTCTCTCTCTCTGTGTATGTGTGTGTGTGTGTGTGCGTGTGTGTGTGTGCGTGTGTGTGTGTGTGTGTGTGTGTGCCTTTGTTTATGTGACTTTGTGAGGACCATTTTTAAACACTACATTGTGAGGACCAACTGCTCTTTGTGGAGACCGAAGCCCAGTCCCCATAAGTACAAGTGTCGTTAGGGGTTAGGTTTAGGACAAAGATGTGGATTGAGGATGGGTTAGAATTAGGATCAGGGTTAGGCTATGAATGAAAAATGAATGGAAGTCAATGAAAAGTACCGGTAAAGATAGTAAGACAAATGTGTGTATGTGTACAGCACAGGTGTCAACAACAAAAAAAATTGAAAACCATCCCAAGATGAACAGTGGTCCCCATCAGACCAGTCCCTCAAAAGCTTTCTGCAGGTGCTCCTGGACAGATTCTGAAACACACGGAAAAGGAACAACTTTTATTACATCTTTTATTTTATTAGAGTTATTCATTTTGTGATGTAGTTTGAAGGTTATCATTGGTTGAACAAACTGTGAAATAAGGGGCAGATATAATAAGATTTTATCTTCTTTCTGCTCCTTTCATTTTATCCTACTTCTTGTATCTGATGAAACTGTTTTGCATTGTTCTTTTAAAATGAATGAATAAACATCAAATCAAATAAAAAATTAGAATGAAAAAACAATGTGTAGAGTTTATTGTCCCAAAAGCTGATTTGTTAGTCTATTAAAGTAAATATTTCAGTTTTTGTACAGTGTGGATCTGTGAAAAGAACATCAAAGATGAATAGTTCACCTGCTGCAAAAAGCTTTTCCAGCAGCCTTAGTTTGATGAAATATAATTTAATTCTGAGAGGATTCATGATCTAAGGATTAGTATTTAACGATTAAGAACAGGGGCAGTACCAAAGTGTATTTTAATATTTCTTTCTTAGTATCGGCATTTGCCTCAGCATTTATTTGTTTATTTAGTTAGCTAGTTAGTATTTATTTATTTTGTTTATTTTTCTATTTATTGTTTGATTGTTTGTTTATCTATTTATTTGTTTATTTCACCAGGCAAATCCTTGCTTGTTTAAGTGACTGTAAATGGTTAGATCCTGTCCTGATTTGGAAGGTCTGTGTTATCAGAGTTTTGATTAAATATTTTGAGCTGAAAAGGCTCAAATGAAAAGCATTTCTTTTTTATTTTCTGTGTAGTCATGACTCACATGAGAACTTTTGTGACTGGTACACTCAGCCCTGCTAACCTGTGGCTTCCAATAGGCAGTTAATTAAATCCTTAATCTCCTTACAGAGCTCCTGAAGCAGACCAGAGATTTTCCGTTTCCATTTCTTTCTTTTGAATCTCCCCTCGATGCTTTCTTCAGCTCTCCTCTACCTGTTTTCAACGTTTAAAGCTTGTCTGCTTTATTGGCAGGGGAAAATATGTGATCAGTGACCTCCTCTGATGGAGGAGATGAGCTCCCACTCTGCGTCTCCTCAGGCTTCAGGAGATTCTTTCCACCCTAAAGTAATCAGGCTTTCATCTCAGGTAAAATAGTTCCTGGAGGCCATTGTTGTTCAGGAGCACATTCCACCGGCTGAGAGCAAAAACTTTTGACTTTTTCTGAATCAGTAGATGAAACTCAGCTCTGCTGTGCAGTTTGTTGTGTAAGGTCTACTGTGCTGCACGGGCAATGATTATTAGGCAACATTAATTAAGCCAATACAGTAAATGCATAATTAAAATCCTAGCCATACCTGAAGGAAATGCATATCCCCTGTCACCTGTTATTTTAGAGATTTGATCCTACGTGTGCTCCTCATGTTTCTCAGAGTAAGAAGTGAAGACGGGAAGACTCGAAAGGCGGGTGGTAAAACTGAACAGGAAGTTTATTTACAACATTTACAAGATGTTTCTGGACAATGAGTAAGTATTTAGGGTTAGGGTATTCCAGGTCAGAGGCTTGGGGGAAGAGGATGGGATTCCAGAGTTCAAGAATGGGAGAATGGCAGGTCGGACCAAAGGCCGAGGTATAGGTAACAAGATCCTTAGGCTGTGTAGCAGGGAGATGGTAACAAGGAGTACGGTAGTCCAAACCCAAACACAGGCAGAAAGCAGTTGACACCAGGTTTGAGGAAACAGGAACATTCTTTCATGTTGTAGTCAATGTTTGGCGTTGTCCTCTGGCAGCCTTGGACCTTGTATACAGCAGGAGGCTCGTTAGAGAGATGATGCTCAGAAGAGGAGGAGAGGCTCCTCCTTTGCCTCTCGGGAGCTGCAAAATGGGGCCGAGATGGGGTGGAGGCAGGGCAGCTGACCCGGGACCCAAAAGTCCTACATATTCGATCCCCAGCCATTCTCACATGTCGTGGTGTCTCTGGGCATGACACCCAATCCTGAATTGCTCCCCAGCCGCCTACATAGCTGCCCACTGCTCCACCTGGGTGTATCCAAGGTGCGATGGGCCAAATGCAGAGCTTTCGTCTTTGTATGGGAACATACAATGATGATAACACATAACACTTTATTTATTATTATAAAAGCTAAATGGACTGTACTTATGTAGCGTCTTTCTATCTTATCAAGATACTCAAAGTGCTTTACTACACAACCTGTGCCTCATTTACCCATTCACACAACACTCTACTAGATCTATACAATGAGGGGTTCAGTGTCTTAACATCATACTGTACTGGAATCCCTCCAAAACTAAACTAAACATATGTGTGGTAGGTTGAAAAGACATTTTAGAGACGATTATTTATTATTTTGCTAACTTTAGAAGCATTTTTTTAGTTTGAGTAGTTTGATATAGCATTTCTGTGCATCTGCGGTAATGGCTGTCAAGCTAACGGTAAGCTTATAACTGTGCTGTCATTTTTTTTTATGAAGAAGCGTGTTTTAACGTAGATATTTAGTTATATCTTCTTGTTTTGGTTCATTAATTAGCTTTTATAGTTAACCATTTATTATTTTTATGAACTTTAGGGGTGTTTTTCTTGTTTCATGAGTTTTTAGACATGATGTTGCATCAGTTTGTCCGTTGTGTGCACCGGTTGTATCTTAGATAACGGCTGTTAAGCTAATGGCAGAAGCTAGGAGCTTGTCTGTTATTATTTGAGTGTACAGAAATATGTTAAAACACCTATAGTTGGCAGTTTATTGATATTTTGCTTTATTAATTAGTTTTTTTCCCCACTTTATGACATTGAGCGATATGTATTGTTTATATTAATTCCATTAAAACTGCTGAGAGAGAAAGCAACTTAAAATCACTTTCATGCTTCTTTCTCCCCTATTTACAGGGGTGTAACATGTGTTGTGAAATGAATTATGTGCAGCAGTGGTGGTCAAATCTTAAAAACAAAATACATTTTATGCAATATCACAAGATGTCACTCAGAGTAAATAAAATGAATGACTCTCAGCTACTACCATGCCACATTTTAGCTCAATATCTTTAAAATTAACTATGTTAAAGGTCCACTGACATGATCTTTTAACATTTCAAAAAATGGCACAACATATATAAATATTAAGATAGACCTCTGACCGTTTTTGCTAAAATAATGTTAAATGAATGAAAATTTCTCTCAAAATAGTTTAAAATTAGCGCCGTTTATTTAGACCGTAAATCCGGATCTTCCGGTCACGTGAGCATTCCTGTTTCTGACGTCACGTCCGTAAATTTCGCCAGCGCACCTAAAAACACTCTATTTTCATCTAAAAACTACTTTTGAGTGCATAAAAATGATCGGAAACGTGTGTTTATATGCTTAACTTGCTAACTGTAGTGAAAAAACACATGAAAACTCAGTATTTTTTTCGTTTTTTCCAAAAATTCGCAACCCGGAAGTCCGTTCGTAAATTTCGCCAGCGCACCTAAAAACACTCTATTTTCATCTAAAAACTACTTTTGAGTGCATAAAAATGATCGGAAACGTGTGTTTATATGCTTAACTTGCTAACTGTAGTGAAAAAACACATGAAAACTCAGTATTTTTGTCGTTTGAGCAGAGTTCAGTATCGGACGTGACGTCAGAAACGGGAATGCTGACACGTGACCGGAAGATCCGGATTTACGGTCTAAAAAAACGGCGCTAATTTTAAACTATTTTGAGAGAAATTTTCATTCATTTAACATTATTTTAGCAAAAACGGTCAGAGGTCTATCTTAATATTTATATATGTTGTGCCATTTTTTGAAAAGTCAAAAGAACATGTCAGTGGAGCTTTAAAGCCCTTTGTGTGTTTTTAAGTTAGTCAGTGGCGACAATATTGAACGGGGGTGACTCTGAGGGTTTTATGAAAATTTGTCCCGTATCATTCAAGTACAGAGTGCAACTGGTTTGAGAAGGTAACTATCCAGAGAGGGGAGAAATTTAAAAGTGACAAAGGAACATACAACACAATCTGTCCCATTCCCTCACACTTCTCTTAGGTTCATGATGCAGATTTATTTTCTGCAAGGTCTGCAAAGCACCAGATCCTTAACCTCATTACTTCATTTTAACATCTGATGACGTAATGCAGATGAATAACTTCTGTCACCATAAATTGTCTTGACTAAACTATAAATCACTCGTGTCTGTGTCTCCAAAAGAAGAAAAGTATGACATATTAAGTTTGTCCCGTAACTTTTAGTGAAAGGAAGTGATTTCACTTTCAGTCCCTGCCCTGAGAGTTACAATGGAGCTAAAAACAAGATTGTGTCCCGGCCCTTAAATACATTCTGTATTTCCCAGCCCCGACTGTAAGCCAACACTCTGTAAAGCACAAAGATCCAAACGCAGCTCCAGAATCCCCTCTTGTTCTAAAACCCTTCACCCACGCAGCACACATGGAATGTAATTTGCAATTTATCTTGCAGTTTCCTGTTTTTTCCACACCACTGTGACCACTATCCCCTCATGCGTTGTCATAGTTTGACCCCCCTCCCCCTTCAAACAAAGAACACCTCCAAAAAATATATATTTTACAACTTTTTCCTCCCACTTCTCCGAACACTGAAGTGTATCTTTCTGTCTCATAAAAAACATTTAATTGAGCGGATTGTGGTGACGCACTAACAGTCTGCATGCTTTCCTGCAGCTTTGTAGTTTGTCGTCTATCCAGAATGGCTCCACTGAGTCCTCTGAGGGAATCCTTTGAGGCGCTGAGGGCTGAGTGGATGCTTTGTGGAGTTCCTGATGTCAGTGTGTGATAATAAAACGGCACTGCTTGTTGTAGAACGCTGCTGAGAGAGCAGAATAAACTCAAAGTCTGAGCGCATCAATATGCTCTTTAAAACAGTTTCACATTTTGTCATGCTCCAACCTCAAACTTCAAAGTATTTTACTGGGATTTTACGTGATAGACCAACACAAAGTAACTCAGTGAACGCCAATCTATAAATCTTTCCACGGATTCTCGGTCAGATTTGGGCTGGTCCATTCTAACGTGAATTTGCTTTGATCTGAATGTTTTGTCCCGCTGAAAGGTGAACCTCCACCTCACTCTCAAATCTTTTCTAACAGTTTTTCTTTCAGGAATGCCCTGCACCATCCATTTTCCCAGCACCTCTGACCAGTTTCCCAGTCCCTGCTGAAGAAAAGTATCTCCACAGCATGATGCTGCCACCACCCTGTTTCACAGTGGAGATGGTGTGTTCAGGAAAATGGGTATCGTATTTTTCACTGTACAAATCACAGTTTTTTGCATAATTTGAATGCCCTGCGACTTATTGGCCGAAGCAACGTATTTATGGATTTGTTTTCCATATTTCTAAACCAATTTTTGGCTGAGACGCGACTGTTTTCATTCATTCTGACTGAAAATATTGAACACTCCCATTTTCAGCCGCTAGATGGCACTCGAGTAGTAAAGCATGCCATTGTATCATGTAATAAATAAAAGTGGCTATTAATGATGCAGTTGGCTTGCCATAGCCTGCCACTATAGTCTGCCTGGAGCAACAGTTGAATCAGTTTCATTTTGCTGCGCTATCCTGGTGAAATGCAACTGATTTGACTGTCAAAGTGCATTTATTAAGCAAAAGTTAGACTGAGACACACCTTTACTATAATTTTGAACAAACAAATAATTGTTTTTAGTTGTTAATCTTGTTAAATTCTAGTCCTCCCGTGCATGCGCCCGTGACCGCCATTTAGCAGCCAATCGATTTTTGGCACAACACCAGCCCACATTTCCGTGTTTGGCCCACATTTCCAGGTTGTCAGAGGTGACGAGTAACAAATGCAACGCATCAGCTGTGACGCATAATAAATATGACGTATTGTATATGGTAAAACGACATATTTATGTATTTTTTACCTTTGATATATTTGGATTGATGCGACTTATAGGGTGGTGCGACGTGTACGGCAGAAAATACGGTGTTCCTTCACATGTAGTGTTTTGCATTTAGGCCAAAAGAATAAATTTGGTCTCTGAGCACAGCAGAGCACCTCTTTCCCCGTGTTGTGTCCCTGCAACGTCTAGAACAGGGGTCTGCAACCTTTACGATCAAAAGAGCCATTTCTGCCCCTTTGTTCACTAAATTAAAGGTGTCCGGAGCCACAATACCTGCTACAAATGGGATTCTCAACTGGTGGCTCACGGACCACTTTAAGTTTGTTGGAGGACAATTTTCTGACCAGTAGGGTAGTTTTCTGGCCATTGCAAAGCTGAAAATATCTAATGATTTGTTGATATTTTTACATTTGAAGACAAAAAAAAGGCAGGATTATTGTAAAGAAGGAAAAATAATATGTTCTTTCCCATTAAAAAAACAACAAAACAATGAACTATGCAGGTCTAGGTAAATTATTTTAATTGTGTAAAAATTAAATATCCTACTTCGAATAGATAAAGTTCAAGTATGTTTTACTCCTATTAGTTCTAGTACCGGAATTCACACATTTGCAAAGGAAATGACAGGAAAAACTGCTAAAGCTAGCCCTTTTTGTTTTTATGAGAACAAATAAAATTCAGTTTAAAGTTAGTTTTGATCAAAGCTTGAAAGAGCCACTGTTGAGGGACCAAAGAGCCGCATGTGGCTCCAGAGCTGCAGGTTGCAGACCCCTGGTCTAGAAGAAAACTGCAAATGGGACTTCTTATGGTTTTGTTTCAGCAATGGCTTTCTCTTCCATAAAGAGTTGAATTTCTTTTGAATTAATGCTCTCCATGCCTGACCCGTCAGTTTAGGTGGACAACCATGTCTTGGTAGATCTGCAGTGTTGTACTCACTCTATGATTGTGAAATGTATAAATCATGGGAAATTGTTTTATAGCCTAACAACATTTAAAACTATTTCATTCCTTACCTTTCTGGTGCATCTCTTGGTCTTCAATGCTGTGTGATCACTAATGTTCTGTTAAAGAAAAAAAAAACTTTTGAGACCTTCACTGAAAAACTGTGTTCATAAGGGCACTAAATTACAGTATCTACAATTTGACTGTTTACCAATTAGGTGACGTCTGAATGTAACTGGTTGCACTGAATCTTAATTCAGAGTAAAGGGGAGTGAAAACGAATGCACACTACAATTTTCAGGTTTTTATTTGCAAAAAATGTTGAAAACCATGCATCATGTTTACAATAATATTCCATTCAATTCCAGTAATTACTTGGAAGTTTGTAGCACGACAAAAATTTAGACTTTTTCTGCAGTCATAACTCAGAGCCGACTGCATGTACCCATACGATGTCTGCACAGAGCAGCCTTGTGGGTGTGGAAATAACAGATTGACAAAGGAACAGCTGCCTGAAAATAACCACAGCAGCCTCGTGTCGAGTCTCCATAAATATTAATCCACATCAGTGACACTGGGTGAATGTAACATACAGACAGACAGGGATATTGGTTAGATATGAAACACAGCACGCTCTCAGACTAAGTCCTCGCTGCGTGATGACGGCCGAGCTGCCCGTTGCCATGGCGCTTGGAGTTGCCATGAGACCAGTATGTACCCAGGGGTGGTAATGGGCTCTGTTTAAACACCAGCCAGGATCCCTGCTGAAATAAATGGACTTTTTTTGCCTCATTAAAAAAAACTGAACAAAGAATTTACCACAACAATATCACATATTGATGCACATGTGCACAGAACAGAAGTGATGATTTGAGAGAGGGTGGAAGCACCTAATTTCAATGTCCTTCTGGCTTTTTGCACTTTTGCAGAATGTCAACTGGACTTTTTTATACCAAAAATGAGAGAAAAGACAATAAAACGTAACCCCCATGCTTTAAGTTGAAATGCATGGCAAAAATCCAACATGTGAGGATCTCATTTCCTGAGCTTGTGCATGAATGATGGAGTCATCACCCATGGAGAAAGTAATGGCAGCCAATTTATTACAGAAGACCGTTAATGTCATCCATGTATTTCTTTACAAGTTATAGCATACTGCAATAAAGTGACTTGGCTATAAAGCAATTTTTGGGTAATACAGTTCAAAATAGAAATTTAGCCCTTAAAACGTAATAGTTAGTCAAGTTTTTATAACTGTAAAATACTCAGTCGGATGCAGGATTTTTTTTTTCCAATTTCAACCACAAACTGTCTTATAAATACTGTACAGCAAATTATGTGGAAATTTGGAAAAGTGGGCTGACTGATCGTCTCTGCTGTTCAATTTATCTCCTTATGGAGTGGGAGTGGGCATGATGGGGATTTCCTTACAAATGTATGGAACATGTTCAGGTGTGTTAATCTGAGTGAGTGGGCTGTATGTTGGTCTTGATGTGTGCGTTTTTCACCACGTGTCGTATATATGACAGAAAGTACAGCAGGGATTTTAAGCACACACGAGGCTTTGATAGTTTCCAGGTCTCCAGATCGTGCTGAAGTGTGGGAATTTATAGCCCGAGGAGGAAGGTGAAGCTGTAGACACCCTCCCTCCGTCCTGTAGCACCTGTTTTTCAGCTTAGCTGTTTAAAATGAAGTGATGTCACACAGCAGAACATGTCAGGCAAACTAAACAGCTGTTACACAAACTCTTGTTACTATAAAAGTGCAAGGACTTTTTTAAATGAAACGAAAAGTTGGACATTTTGTTCATAGGATTATTTTACTTGCCTTGTAGTTCAATTCTGTTCACTGAACAAGGCTCTACTGTATCTTGAGTTGGACATTGGAACTTGAACATACAGTAGACTCCTTTCTTTGATTAGCAATTTGCTACTCACTGAGCAAAACCAAAGATGAGCAAAAACTAAAACAAAAAACATCTGAAACTAAACTTGTCAAATAGCTGACATGGAAAACAAGTGAGAAGAAACAGGTTAATTTTGTTACTTCAGTCATTATCATGTAAGATATTTTCCCTTTTGCTGCTTAAGTACAAATCATTTATTGCCTACTGTTTTGGCTAAAAGCCAAAAAACACTCAAATGACTCAAAAATGTGTCCTAACAGGTCTTAAATACAAAGTGTGCATTTGGTTTTTCTTCATATTATGGATGGAAAGAACCTTAATATTAGTGAGATACAATGGCCTTGGTTTACTCACAACTTTTATAGCTTTGCCAGAAACATGACTGTGAAATGGACTCATGAAGTTTCAACCATGAGTAATACAAACTGAAAGTTATGCACCATAACTCATGTTCTCTGAAGGAAGGGAACGAGGTGCAACATCTGCTATGGGAATTGCGCCCCCGAGCGATTACCTGAAGGAATACATTCACGCCTTTACGGCAGGGGCGTCAGCGTTGCGCCAGAGGCCCCGCCCTCTGGATACTTAAGCCGCTGACGCCCATTCATCAATCTCCAAGATGCACTTCACCGAGCTTTCAGCATTGAAAAGGGCCAAGTATGTTGCACCTCGTTCCCTTCCTTCAGGGAACATGAGTTATGGTGCATAACTTTCAGTTCCCTTTCAGTCATGTCTCTCGGTGCAACATATGCTATGGGAACGTAATTCATTCACACCCTTGAAATGCTCAGTAAAATGCATGCTAGTGTGAACGTCTGCCTCTATTCAGCAGGCATCTCAAGGCTGCTTTCTACTGTGTGTTAGAAAGGACAGCCTGAGTGACATCACACGCAGTAACCAGGGCCGGATTTAGGAGGATGGGGGCCCCTGGGCTTGAGTCATCTTGGGGGGCCCATATATATATATATACCGGTGTGTGTATGTGTGTGT
>JBBPBX010005222.1:0-11648 GCA_038048925.1 Garcialebias charrua | reverse complement strand
TATATATATATATATATTATATATATATATATATATATATATATATATATATATATATATATATATATATATATATATATATATATGTTTGTTTGTTTGTTTGTTTTGCTTTGGTTCAGATGATGAGCAGAAAATGACTGAATAGTAAGTTTTCACAACTTACAACTTTAATATGCCAGTTGTCACAAACTACAAACAACCCTGAACTGGTTAAATACAAAACCACATGTTAGGGTTTGAAACTAGAATATGATGCTTCCATCACAAAATAAAATCACTGAATAGCTATTGTTGCCTGGACTTCAACACAAACTTCCCTGCAACACGCTTGCAGCAACTTCATTTTTTCTCTTCCCTTGTTTCTTCACCTGGTTTGGGGGGCCCCAGCTCCATTTCTTCTACAGCCGCCCCTGCTTTCTCCTACACCAGCTCCTTTGCCTCCGTTCCTGCACTTTTTATTTCTCCATTCACCTCCACCTCCACTTTCACTTCCTTATCACCAGCGGTGGGTGGGGGACCGGCTGCGCGCACCCCCCCTCCCCCGCCGGCAGCGGGAGGGGACCGGCCGCACCCCCTCCCTCCCCCGCCGGCAGCGGGAGGGGACCGGCCGCGCTGAAGCGAATAAAAGATAAAATCATCCAGTTTTACATAAAACCTAACAAGAACAGTTTTCTCCTTTGTGAGACAACGTGTTTGAGACTATCCGTTCACAAAAAAAACTTAGGGGGCGGGTCCGGAGGCTCTGGGGGCCCCTAAAATTCCGGGGCCCCGGGCTCAAGCCCCTGAAAGCCCCTGCATAAATCCGGCCCTGGCAGTAACATCCAAACTGTAATGCTTTGCAAAAGTTTTTAATGAGCTCCAGTTCACAGCAGCACAAATGTTTGCAACTGGTACACCCTTGAACAGAGACCACAAGGTGGCCAAGCCCTAAGTAGAGTGAGCGTGCACTCCAGAGGGCACCTGTTGACCTTTGCTACTGTACGCTCTTTTTATAGCCTCAGTCACCCAGTGTGAGAGGCGCTGCTTTGATAGGGCATTTCCAGTAGCAGGTGCTGCAAAGCACACAAACAGTTGATTTGTTTTCCTCCATTCGGCTGTTCTCTGCATGTAAGTGCTTAAACCTCTCACGGGGCAGAGAGCCTTCAGCCTTTCCTGTTCCTGAGTGAGGACAGGAGCAAGTGGAAAAGAAGAGAGATCAAAGTCCAGACTTCTGTGGTTTAGAGTCAAGACCTTGGGGATATATGCGGGATTAGGCCTTAGGGTGACCTTTGACCCATCAGGGGCGAACCTGGTACACATTGGATGTACGGACAAGGCATGGAGGTCACCCACACGTTTTGCCAAGCAAAGAGCCAGGAGAAGAGCGGTCTTATAAGATAATAAATCTATCTTAATGTCGCTCAGTGGTTCGAATGGGGGATCACAGAGAGCCCCCAAGACCAGACTAAGATCCCATCCAGGGGTCAAGATCCTGCTGGGGGGTCTCTTTCTCAGCACGCCCTTCATAAATCTTATTATAAACGGATGCGCGCCAGGCGTCCTGCTCCCCCAGCCTTCGTGACAGGCCGAAATTGCTGATAGGAACACTTTAATTGTTGAAAAAGAACAACCTTTCTCCAGCAAGTCCTGAAGAAAGGTGAGGAGCTGAGCCAGGTCACATGAATAAGAAATAATATTTCTTTCTGTGCACCAGGCTTAAAAAATACGCCATTTCCGGGCGTAAAGAGACTGAGTTGACCTAGCTCGTGCATTTTGAATGGTATTTACCACATTCTCTGGCAGGCCTAAGGCCAACAGCTTGTCCTTTTCCACCACTAAACTGAAATTTGCCACAGCTCTCAGCCTAAGTGGTGAGACTGTCCCTTCTGGTGACGTGGAGGGTCCCTGTAGAGGAGCAGGTGGTAGAACCAGCTCTTCCTCAAGGGCCCTAATTCCTGTGGTCCCTTGAAGGTCAACCACGTTAGGGAGAGGAACTTCTTGCAGATGTACCGCCCTACTGCTCTGATCAAGAGTGTCTGGGGGCAGAGGCAATCTGTTGTCATTATTAGACAACAGCGGGACAGAATGTCTGCTTTTCCTCTTTTTGTTGGGGGTCATGGATTGGAGGGGTTGCAAGTTTTGTAAACGAGCAGATCTCCTGGCCCCAGCCCGTTTCCTGGTTGGTCCTGGTTTACTGGTCTCCAGCCTTAAAAGGGTCCTGGAGCCTGAAAAACCACCGGTGGGCTGTGTTTCACCCGGTGGGGTTACATCGTTTAAGAGCAGAACTGAGTCAGCACATTGAGCGCAGTCACGTGCTACAAGATCACTGCTTGAGCATTGCGTGTCGCCCACCACGGATAAGGGGGCAGCTTCAGCATGAGAATGTGGAGATGGTCCTTTGTGCCGAGCAGACTTTATATTGGTTGGTGACAGAGAGCTCAGTCCTCTTCGATTAAAAGGAAGAGGAGTCTGATTCAGCCCTGGCTTGTTTACACACACTGCAGTTTCATCACAACTGCCTTTGTGAACGTGTGAAGCTGGTGTTAGCCTGCGGGCTTCTGCCGTGCCCCCCCGTCCCTTACTGGGAACCGTTGAATAGGTGGCCAGGAAGGTGGGTCGTCAGATTCTGTCGGCGCGCACCCCTGGAGCGCGGACGTGTCACGGGTTTGTTTGGTTTGTGTATTGTCCGCCCCGTGGTTTACAACGGAGCGGGGTCTGGAGCACGTGACCCCCCTCACCTGTCTGTAGCCGCTTACGCATTGGCCGGCCCTCCCCGGCTCTCCCAGCTTCTAACCCGGGTTCGGCGTCTTCGCATTTACCTTTTCCGCCCGGGATCCACCCTTGTTCTGGAACCATCTTCACCGTGGTTCTTATCGGGCCGAGCCCGACAGGGCTAGTTTCAGCTCTCATTTGATTCGTTGTTTGCAGCAGGGGCGGGACTCATTCAAACAACCTCAGCGCGAGGGTTGAATTTCATTCAAATTTAACTACAGAAACGAGAAACCCCTAAAACAATTGTTAGCTGAATTAGTGTTTCTGAGTTAAATTTTTGTTAATAACTGATCACAAATCAGCTTATGTTACAACGTAAATAACACGAAGCGCACACCCATTTCCGCCTTTCAGCGCGACCTGAATGTCATTAAACAGCATTAAACAATAACTAATATTGTCTAACTGTTGCGCGCAGCCAGGGTTTTAAAATATAACGAATAATCTCTAACTTTTACGTGCAGCTAAAATGTCAGGAGGAGTGATTGCTATATGGGCAAGTTGGACACCTGAAAATTCAGTCTGTTCGGATAGCTCAACGAGTAAATGCGTTAACGTTTTGACCGGGAGAAGTGGGTTCGCTTCCAGCCTGGGACAAAGTTATTTTACTTTTTTTTTCTTTTTATTCACATTTTCTTTTAAATAAAAAGGAGTTTGCAAACAAACTCCTTTTTATTTAAAAGAAAATGTGAATAAAGAGAAAAAAAAAGTAAAATAACTTTGTCCCAGGCTGGAAGCGAACCCACTTCTCCCGGTCAAAACGTTAACGCATTTACTCGTTGAGCTATCCGAACAGACTGAATTTTCAGGTGTCCAACTTGCCCATATAGCAATCACTCCTCCTGACATTTTAGCTGCACGTAAAAGTTAGAGATTATTCGTTATATTTTAAAACCCTGGCTGCGCGCAACAGTTAGACAATATTAGTTATTGTTTAATGCTGTTTAATGACATTCAGGTCGCGCTGAAAGGCGGAAATGGGTGTGCGCTTCGTGTTATTTACGTTGTAACATAAGCTGATTTGTGATCAGTTATTAACAAAAATTAAACGCAGAAACACTAATATATATATATCCAGCTAACAATTTTTTTTTTGCCGAGTCTCCTCTCTTAAAACACGAACACTCCACCCACGTGAAGAGAGCACCCCACCCACTTCCAGAGAACTGCCCACCCACTTCAAGGCGGCTTTGCGGCAAATGCGTAATGAACGCGGGTGGCCCAGGGACACCCAGGGGAGCTCCGGGCCATTGAGGGCTGGCCAATGCGAAAACGGCTTCTGTGAGGAGTGTCGGGCCTGCTTGCAGGCGTCTCTGGGCCTGTCTGTTGCAGACAGCACCGAGGCACCCTGCTGGGGTTTTTTGATTAGGCTAACACAACGTGAGCCGTGAGGGAGGGGGGGGGAGATGGCCCCTTCCCTTTAGGTTGGCTGGCAGGACAGAGGGACCGGTTCTGCTGATGTTATTGTGTTTGTTGTTGTTTTTTGTTGTTGTTGTTTTGTGAGTCAAGAAAACAGAGAGGAGCTGTTTTTGAGCTTTATTCGTGCTTATGTGTAACAACATATTTGACTTTATGTCACTCACAGCAGAAAGAACATGATTTGTGTCTAAAACAAAGTCACCAGCTTTTTGTACTGTGCTACAAACAAAGTCTGGACGTGAAAAGATCCTTTCCCGTACCGCATGGGCGGGTGATCGTGTAAAGTTAAGAAGTGGTCCTGGTTCATCAGGCATGCTTCTGTTAGGTGTCCCGATTTGCCGAGGAGGTTCTGTACCGGTCCGCCTGGCGGGGAACAAATCTGTTCTTACTCCAGGCGTGTTCGGTCCGAGGTGGGCCCGGCGGTGGGCCTGGCGGTGGTCTCTGCCGGTGCTCGACCTCGTACGCCGGCCGCTTTTGCGGTGGGGCACGTGTGGCTGAATGGTGTCGAGGCTGCGGTGCTCTGCTCCCAGCTGACTCCTTGGGGGGGAAGGACGAAGGTTCTCCTGAGGATGACCACTCGGAGAGCTTCAGCCTGTTTGCGCCTCTGGCCCAGCTTGGTCTGAATTTGATCCAGCGCTTTTCCAAAAAGTCCCGTCGGTTCTATCGAATGGTGGAGAAAATGAACTTTCTGTCCCTCCGGGAGGTCAGTTAAGGTCATCCACAGATGGCGTATTGCGATGACCACCTCAGCCATTCCTCTACCTTGTGCAACAGCTGCTGTCCCCATCATGCAGAGTACAAAGTCTGTTGCCTTGCGGGCTTCATCCAGCAGCTCTGCGGCAGCTTGCTTGTCTGTCGTTACCTGGAGCTCCTGTAGTTTTTCAGCCATGTAGGCTTGCATCATTGCAGACGCGTTCATTGCGTGCGCCGCGAGATACTGAGCCCTGTAGCATTTCTCGAGCAGAGAATCTGAGGCTCGACAGGCCTTGCTAGGGAGAGTTGGTTTTGTCCCGGATGATTGGGAGCCAGATGAGACGCCAGCGTGTCCTCGATTTGAGGCACGTTGGCTATTCCCACTTCATCCATCCCGTCCACATCGAGAAACTGCGAGAGTGGCAGTAGCATGGGAGCTCTGGGCTGAGACCAGGTGTGAGTAAGCTCTGTGAGGAAGTCCGGAAAGACGGGCATCCTTTGCCTCGTGGCGGCCTGCTGCTTTGAGTAAAAATAATTTCCTGCCAACCTCGTGACTTGTTGACGAGGTGGAGGCTCCGGCCATGGGATCTGCAGTGCGTCCGTTCGCTCTGTGACACAAGTCGAACAGAGCAGGGATGGAAAAGTCCGTCTCCGGGAGCACAGGCACCGGGGTGCAGGAGAGGTCTTTTCCCTGTTCCCCGTATCCGACGTCGGCGTTATCCGAAGAAAATTCACCTGAGGCTGAAATCGAGATCTCGGCCTCGTTCATCATGCCTCAAGTGTCAAATTCGACTGTTAAGTCCACCATGGGGGGTAGCACATCTGGGCTGTTGCCCCATTCGACTCGGGTGCGGTCGTCCAAAGCCATGTTCTCGAGCTCCGGCGTGAGAGTCAGAGGCTCAGTAGTGTCCGTGTCTGCTGGCGCCGCAGCAGCCTCCATGGCCTTGGCGACGAAGTCCGCCCGGTGCCTCCTCACCGCCTCCAGCATCTGGCTGCAGTGTGGGCAAGACTCGGGTGCATCCAGCGTCATGTTCGCGTGTAGCATCCCCAAGCAGACGGGACAGGCCTCGTGGATGTCCGTCGCTGAGAGGGAAAAAACGCATCCGCTAGGGCAGGCGTGCGAGGGTGGGCTCGCCGCTCTGCTGGTCTTTTTTGGAAGTCTTGTCTTTCGCTTTCCTTTCTCCGGAGGCATGTCTGAGATAAGACGAGCGAGTCCTTCCAATATCTTTTTTTTCTTTATTTGAGACGTCTCCTCCGTTGTGTCGCTTTCGTTGGCTAGCCTGCTACGAATTAGCAGAGGTAGCGGTGTGGCGCAGTTAGCGCCGTCGAGGGAAGCAGTCTGCGGAAAGAGGAGAAGAAAAAACTTCGGGGTTATGGAAAAATGTACCGGACTAGCTTTCGCTAGCCCAGTAGTACGCAGGAATAATTCTCTGTGCGCTCTGTGTAGGGAGCAAGCTCACCTCTGATCGAGCGATGAAGCAGCAGAGAAGTCCCGCGAAGAGAGAGAGTTCAGGTTTAAGCGAGGTGAAGGGCAATAAGAGATTGATGAATGGGAGTCAGCGGCTTAAGTACCCAGAGGGCGGGGCCTCTGGCGCGACGCTGACGCCCCTGCTGTAAAGGCGTGAATGTATTCCTTCAGGTAATCGCGCGGGGTGCAATTCCCATAGCATATGTTGCACTGAGAGACATGACTGAAAGAGAACATCACAGCAGTGTGTACTTTATTGTTTCTTCTAAATAGCTTTTTTCCTCTTTTGCCACGTTACCAGCGTTGACAGAAACAATGTGCCAGTTCCAGTACCTGAATGCAAAAACAGATGATTGAAACTTTGTTCGCTGGTGACTTGCTTGTCAATAAAACAGAAAATAAACATGTTTCAAATGGTTTAACAAAGGTGGGCAACATTTATTCACAGAAGGCCACGCTGACTTAAAGGATTGTAAAGCCACAAATTGAATTGAAACATGGCCATGATGGGCTACCCATATCTACTGTACACAACAACATATCATCAGCAAACACTCAAAGAAACAATTGTGTACTTCTTCACAACAACTTAAATCTCACATTTGTTGCATTTCTTTAGATTGTGGAATTTTTTTAATTTTCTTTCAAGCAGTAAGTTGCAGTACGGTTTTTTGTTGTTGTTGTTTGTTTTCTTTTTTTAAACAAGCTTATCAAACTTACTATTGTTTAGTCAAAAAAAGAAGAAGAAAAAACTACTTTCTTCACAGATAGTGCCTGTAAACTAGTGCTGCCATTTCTAACCTGAGCCCACGCTCGGCCTGGCCCAACCAAAAATCGGGCTGGGCTGGGTCAAAATAATGTGCTGGAAGGGTGGGCCCGGTCAATGTCAGGCTTTTGATTGCATCAACGGACGCGTGCGGCCGACATAGGTGTCGCACCCATTATATGTGAACGGGACGTGCCCCCCACATTAAAAAAAACGTTCATTTGGACCCCCCCACACACTTTTACTATAAAACATTATTTCAGTCGACGTTGTTTCTCTTTCTTCGTGAACAAATCCATTCCACTTGATTAATAGGAGAATACTCAAACCACTAAAAAATCCACTCCAGGTTTTCCTGGTTACCTCCAACTCTCCACAAGCATGTAGCGTTTCTGTGGGTCTCCTCCTGCCTCGGCAGAAAACTGAACGTTATGCACCATAACTCATGTTCCCTGAAGGAAGGGAACGAGGTGCAACATACTTGCTATGGGAATTGCGCCCCCGCACGATTACCTGAAGGAATATACTCACGCCTTTACGGCTAGGGGCGTCACCGCCGCGCCAGAGGCCCCGCCCTCTGGGTACTTAAGCGGCTTGCGCCCCTCCATCTTTCTCCAAAGTTGCACTTCACCGAGCTTTCAGCATTGAAAAGGGCCAGATATGTTGCACCTCGTTCCCTTCCTTCAGGGAACATGAGTTATGGTGCATAACTTTCAGTTCCCTTTCAGTCTGGTCTCTCGGTGCAACATACTTGCTATGGGAACGTAATCCATTCACGCCCTTGAAATGCTCAGTAAAATGCATGCTAGAGTGAACGTCTGCCCTTGACCAGCAGGCATCTCAAAGCTACTTTCTACTGTGTGTTAGAAAGGACAGCCTGAGTGACGTCACCCGCAGTAACATCCAAACTGTAATGCTTTGCAAAAGTGTTTAATGAGCTCCAATTCGCAGCAGCGCAGATGTCTGCGACTGGTACACCCTTGAATAATGACCAGGAAGTGGCCAAGCCCCGAGTGGAGTAAGCATGCACTCCAGAGGGTACCTGTTGACCTTTGCTACTGTACGCCCTTTTAATGGCCTCAGTCACCCAATGTGAGAGGCGTTGTTTTGATAGGGCCCTCCCGGTAGCAGGTGCTGCAAAGCAGACGACAGTTGGTTTGTTTTCCTCCATTCGGCTGTTCTCTGCATGTAAATGCATAAAGCCCTCACGGGACAGAGAGCCTTCAGCCTTTCCTGTTCCTGAGTAAGGACAGGAGCAGGTGGGAAGGAGGAGAGATCAAAGTCTAGACTCCTATGGTTCAAAGTCAAGACCTTGGGAGTGTATGCGGGATTAGGCCTTAGTGTGACCTTTGACCCATCAGGGGCAAATCTGGTACACATTGGATGTACAGACAATACATGGAGGTCACCCACACGTTTCGCCGAGCAAAGTGCCAGGAGTAGAGCAGTTTTATAAGATAATAAATCTATCTTAACCTCGCTCAGTGGCTCGAATGGGGGGTCACAGAGAGCCCCCAGGACCAGGCCAAGATCCCAACCAGGGGTCAGGGTCCTGCTGGGTGGTTTAGTCCGAAGGACACCCTTCATAAATCTTATTATGATTGGATGTGCTCCGGGTGTCCTGTGTCCCCAGCCTTCGTGACAGGCTGAAATAGCTGATAGGAAAACTTTAATCGTTGAATAAGAACAACCTTTTTCCAGTAAGTCCTGAAGGAAAGTCAGGAGCTGAGCCAAGTCGCATGCATAAGAAATAATATTTCTTTCTGAGCACCAGGCTTCAAAAATATGCCACTTTTGGGCGTATAGAGATTGTGTTGATCCAGCACGGGCATTTTGTATGGTTATTACCACATTTTCCGGCAGACCTGACGCCATCAACTTGTTCTTTTCAGCAAACAAGCTGAGACTTTTGGCAGTTCCTGGCCTAAGTGGCTGTACTGCCCCTTCTGGTGACACAGAGGCTGTTAACCCCTGGGAGTCAACCAGGATAGGAAGAAGGCCTCCTTGCCAATGTGCCCCCAAGTTACCCTGCTCAGGGGGAATTCAGGGCAGATGTAACCTGTCATCCTTATTAGACAGGATTGGAGCAGAAAGTCTATTTTCCTCCTCCAAGTTTGGAGTCCTGGGGCTGTGAGACTATGAGTTATGTAAGCGAGCAGATCTCCTGACTCCAATCCGTTTTCTGGGGTGGTCCAGTTTGCTGGTCCTTGGCTTTAATGGAGCATTGGTACCAGGTAAACCGACCGAGGTCTGTGTTTTTTTTTTTTTTTTCAAAACTTTATTCATTTTCAGTTAAAATTGAGTAAATATTAAAACAAAACAAAAAATACACCAGTTGGGAAAATTATTTTTGAAAGCAGATCTGGATCAGCACAGAACGCGAAGTCACGTGCTGTCTGACTACTGCTTGGACATTGCATGTCCCTCGTTAATAACAAAGGAGCAGCTGCAACGTGAGAACGTGGGGATGTTCCTTTTGGTTTGGCAGACTTCAGATTATTTGGTGATAAAGAGCCCAGTCCCCCTCGAAAAACAGGAAGAGTGATCTGATTCAGCTCTGACTTGTTTTCATCCACAGCAGGCTGAACACAGTCGCTGCTGTGAAGGTGTGAAGTTTGTGGCTGCCTGAGTGCATCTGATACAGCCCTCCCATCGTCAGACTCTGCTTGCCTCCCTGAGGTGCGGACATGTCACGTGTTCGTCTGGTTAGTGTATTGGCTGCCCATCATTCACAATGGAGCGAGGGCTTGAGCACGTGACCCTCCTCACCTGTCTCCATGAGAGGTGTGGGGGGTGTTTGCAGACGCCTCTGTGTCTGCTTACTGCAGATGAATCAGAGGGACTCTGCTGGGGTTTATTGACTAGGCTAATACCCCGTGGGCCGTGAGGGAGGGGGGAAAAAGGCCCCCTCCCTTTATGACGGCTTGCAGGCCAGAGGGACCTGTTTTGCTGAAGATATTTGTGTGTTGTTGTTGTTTTTTTTTTTTTAGAGTCAATAAAACAGAGAGGAGCTGTTTCATGAACTTTATTCGTGCTTATGTGCAATGACGTACATGATTCTATGTCACTTACAGCAGAGAAAGCATGATTTGTGCATGCTGTAAATATACCATCTTTTTGTACTGTGTTACAAGTGAAGTCTGGACATGAAGGGATCATTCCCAGTACCACGTGGGTGGGTGATTGTGTAACGTGGAAATGTGGAGCTGGTTCATCAGGCACGTTTTTGTCTGTTGTCCCGATTCGTCGAGGAAGCCCTGTGTTTGGTCGCCTGGCAGGGAACAAACCTGTTTTTGCTCCATACGTGCTCGACGCGAGGCTGGCTCAGCGGGGGTCTCTGCCGGGGCTCTTTCTCATATGCTGGCCGCTTCTGCTGTGGGGCACGAGTTGCCGAGTGGTGCCGAGACTGCGCAGGTCTGCTTCCAACAGACTCCCTTGGGGGGACGAAGCTTCTCCGGGGAATGCCCACCAAAGAGCTTCCGCCTGTCTGCGTCTTTGGTCCAGCTTGGTCTGAATTCGCTCCAAAGCTTTACCAAACAATCCCGTTGGCTCTATCGAGTGGTGGAGAAAAGGTACCTTTTGTCCCTCCGAGAGATCCGTTAAAGTCATCCAGAGGTGGCGGATCGCGATGACCACTTCTGCCATTCCCTTGCCCTGTGCAACAGTAGCTGTCCCCATCATACGAAGCACAAAGTTTGTTGCTCTGTGGGCTTCGTCCAGCAAGTCGGCGGCCGCCTGCTTGTCCGTTGTTGTTTGGAGCTGTTGCAGTTTTTCGGCCAGGTAAGCCTGCATTAACGCGAACACGTTCATGGCGCGTGCCACGAGTCCCTGAGCCCTGTAGCACTTTTCGAGTAGAGACGCTGAAGCTCGACAAGCCTTGCTGGGAAGAGTTGGTTTTGTTCCTGATGATTTAGGAGCCAGGTGAGACGCTAGTGTGTCCTCAATCTGAGGCACGTTAGCTATTCCCACTTCATCCATCCCATCTACGTCGAGGAACTGTGAGAGGGGAAGGAGCATAGGGGCTCTTGGTTGAGTCCAGGTGCGAGTTAGTTCTGTGAGGAAGTCCGGGAACACGGGCATCCTTTGCCTCGTGGCGGCCTGCTGCTTCGAGTAAAAATAGTTTCCTGCCAGCCTCGTGACCTGTTGGCGAGGCGGAGGTTCAGGCCACGGGATGTGCAGCGCGTCCGCTGCTCTGTGGCACAAGTCGAACAGAGCAGGGATGGAAAAGTCCGTTTCTGGGAGCACAGGTACCGGGGTCTGGGAGAGATCTTCCCCCTGATCCTCCAGTTCCACGTCTGCCTCCTCCGTTGAAAATTTGCCCGAGGCTGAAATCGAGATCTCGTCCTCGTTCATCATGCCACGGGTGTCGAACTCGACTGTTAGGTCCACCATAGGAGCCAGCACGTCAGGGCGGTCGCCCCATTCGACTCGTGTGCTGTCATGTAGAGCCATGTTCTCTAGCTCCGGCGTGGGAGTGAGGGGCTCCGTGGTGTCCGCGTCCGCTGGTGTCGCTGAAGCGCCCATGGCTTTGGCGACGAGGTCAACCCGATG
>JBBPBX010005221.1:47571-67051 GCA_038048925.1 Garcialebias charrua | reverse complement strand
AAAATATGAGCATTTTCATTCATTCTGATTGGGGGGGAATTGAACAGTAGCGCTTTCAGCCACTTGATGGCAGCAGAGTAGTAATAGCAGTATGGCATTCTGTTGTATCATGTAATAGGTAAACATGGCTAAAATGACAAATTCAAAATAGTTCAGGACAAAAACAGCTGGGGCCTCATGTATCAACGGTGCGTACGCACAAAAACCATGCGTACGTCACTATCCACGCAAAACTCCGTATGTATCAAAACAGAACTGAACGTGGATATGTGCGCATTCCCACGCCAGCTCCAGGGCTGGCGTACGCACGTTTCTGTGGTTTTTGTTCCTTTGGCGACACTTACAGGTGATTCTGAGAAACTGAAGCCCCACAGTCTGTGGTTGACTTTAAAGGGGACCACAGATGCAAAATTCACTTTTTAATGTTTTTTTTACTCAACTTTGGGTATTTACTTCATAAAAAAACAGTCCTTGTGCCAAAAAAATGCACCCAGTGGTTTATTTACTCTAAGTAGATTTATTTATTTTTGATAAATACACCAGGATTCACACTTCCTGCAGTTATTGACGTCACAGGCCGTAGCCAATCACCTCAAACCTGAGTCCAGCCCCTCACCTAGCAACCCCTGGTTAGGCTCAACCCACTTCTGTATTAAACACATGACTGTTGTTTTTCATGATTTCATCTCATCTTTTGTTTATATGTTCTTAATTTCATGTGTACAGCACTTTGTTGCAGCTGTGGTTTTTTTAAATGGCTTTATAAATAAAGTATAATTGTTATTTTTATATTTTAGTTCAATTTTTAGTGTATTTGCGATCGCTCCCAACGCGCAGCCGTCAAAAATTAAACGAGCGGACCCCCGGCGTAGGGACCAGCGGCAACGGGACCCTCTTCTGGCGCGATGGAGCGGAGCTTCAATTGTACAGCCTCGCTGCTGCCCTCGCAGCAGCCTCGCAGCAGCGAGGACCTTCTCCTTACGGATTAATTTACGGGAGACACTTGGTGAACTTTGTTGTCTTGACTGGAACAGCGATAACTCCCAAAATCTCCGCGTGCAACGAGCGGAGCTGGCGAACACCGGAAGAGGAACAAGCTAACATTAGCTTCGGATTCGGGTGGTCTCATGCTAAAAGGAGCAGCTAATTGCGGCGCGCTCAGACGGGTTTCGGTAAGTTATCTTAAGCTAGCACTAACAGTAAGTCAAATGAGTAATAAAAAAAGAGCTAATTTTAAAACAACAACACATTACAGATACTGGCTGTTACAGAGGGCGTTAACAGATCGTTGAAGGGCGTGGACTTCAAGAAACCGGTCGTTCAAAACGAAAGTTAAAAATGGCAGAATTAAAAAGGGTATAATTAATTATCTAAGAATTATTTTGTGTATTAAAATGAATTAATATTGTCAAGATAGCACACAGACATAACATAAAAATTTTAAATACCTATATGTGGTCTCCTTTAAGAGCGGCTTGAAGACCTTTCTTTTCAACCGAGCTTACTCTACCTCCTCATGATTCTACTTTTGATCTTAGCTGACACTGTTGTTGATTTTAATTTTGTTATTATCTGTTTTATTGACATTTACTTCTGTTGCACCTTGTAGCACTTTGAGATTTTCATTAATGAAAAGTGCGTTATAAATTGAATTCATTATTATTATTAGTATTATTATTAACTGTTCATGATGTGAAAATGATTGTTGTTCACACCAGACACACATGATTAACAATTATTACATCCACATGGACGCAATTAAATAAAGGACGCGCAAAGTTGTGCAAAAAATACATTTAACAGGAACGGATTCAGCCTTACTGGAGGATATAATAAATAGTGTAACACGCAGAGCATTTATTTATAAACAGATAGAATTTTCTGATCTATGATATGGCTTATCAGCCGTCTTCAGGAATAATCCTTCTTCAGTTTGGCACTGCGCGCACTGGAGCGCAACACAGGAGCCGTGCATCACGTGTGCACGTGCAGAAACTGGGGTTCCACAGAGTTTCCAGAGGGAGCTGGCAGACCGATCGGGACTGTGCCAGTCCAGTCCACACAAAGCCGGATCATATTCAATTGAATGGTCTCATCCATATGATTCCAAAGGCTGAGTCATGGTTGCGCTTTGGAGCGCGCGCGCACCCTCGCCGGTGTTACACGGCAGTGGAGGTGTTACATAATCTGCGTTTATTGTAGATTTCTCCAAAATGACACGTGAAAGTACACCATATATAACTTGTAGGAGAGCAAAAGATTCACAGACAGACTGCGCACAAAGGCTGCGGCGCGCGCAGCGTTTGGAGACTCCAACATCACGTCATGTCATGAAAACTCCACTGAGGCGCACAGACTCGTTTCTTCATATCATCTATTAAATAAACAAAGATCTATGTTCTACCAAACATCTAAGTTCCTCTGTGTTTACAGTAATTATGGTAATAAACTCGTGCGCAAAGTTAATATTTTCACTCAGAATGAATGGATGAGCCGGTTGCGCACCAAAGCAGGGTGCGCGCACACACAAATACCGACACACAATCACTCGTTCTTTGCGTGATAAACACATTTTATTACTATTCTTACTTAGGATTTTTTTCCTCACTCATATTATATTAAATTCATTATTTTCCTGAATCTAGAAATCATTTCTGATCGCGCAGGGATCAAACAAACATGTCCTTCACACATGCAGGAAGTAATTTGCATCTGTTTAACATATGTAAATGAAGGCGTGTCAGGGGAGGTGTCTCACGTGCGCTCAGTTCCACGTTAATTGTGATGTACAAAAGGAATGTGCGTGGATTCAGGCGTACGCACGGTTTGATACATCTGGATTTTTTTGTGCGTACGCAGTTTTCTGGATTTGACCGTACGTCACGTTTCAGTAAGAAATCCACGCAAGTCTTTGTACATGAGGCCCCTGGACTCTATTTTTATTATACTTTATTTTATACTTTTTTTTTTTTGAACTTTTTTTTTTTACCATGTCCTGGAAGACTGAGAATATTCACAAGATATTAATGACTCAGTTGGCCTGCCAGAGACACACCCAACTTCATTCTGCTCGTTGCTTAGAACATCAAAACAGCTGCACTGCCCTGGCGAAATGCAGCTGATTTGACCATTAAAGTGCATTTATTAAGCAAATATTAGACTGAGACACACCTTTGCTATATTTTCAAGAAAACAAATTATTGTTTAGGTGCTTTTCTTGTTAAATTTTGGACAGCGACTCGTCCCATGCACGCTCCCGCGGCCGCCATTTGGCAGCCCATCGTTTTTTGGCACAACACCGGTCCACATTTCCAGGTTGCGGAGCGATATGTGCACCAGAAAATATGATACATTCTTATCGCTGATGCAGCTTCACCCACGTCTAAAGTGGGAAGCTTTTTTTTTCTTTCGTTAGCTTTATTTAAAACCTTTATTTACAATCTACCTACTGCTTTTAAGCTGATATCAAGAATTACTTGAAATGAATAAGGCTTTAATTCGGTATCTAAAAAGAACTTGCTTAAGAGAGAATATGAGTGTTTTTTGTTTGTTTGACATGAGCGACATTCTGATCAATTCATATACAGTACAGTAATAAATAAAGTACTGGTACTATAATTATCTTCATATATAAACCCTAACCTTATATATCTGTGACAACGACGTACTGAGCCTGCTTGGAGGTACAGAAGGGACAGTCTGAAGGCAGCCTATGGGTGTGATCACAAATAATAATGGCCATTTAATGGCTGATAACATTCGAAGCAGCTATATACTCTATGTATGTAACTGGGACCTTGTGTACACAGTTTTGTTCCACCTCATGTACCACTTGTGGTGCCTATGACAAATAAAGAACCTTTAATCCTTGATATATATTTATGCTCAGATTTGTTGAGTAAAGTATGCAGACAAAAGTGCTTTGTTTAGCAGCATACAGTACTTGGGAAATTACCAGGGTAAACTCTTTCAAACTGCTCCATTTGATAAACTTCAGGATTACTTTTTAATGTTGGGTTTTATAGTTTGCCACGAGTACCTTTATAAAAGGGCAGAGCTCCAGCAACAAGTCTGAAGTCTGAGATTTGACAGAAAGCCTCACAATCATGCAGAGATCCTGACAGGATTTATGCTCATCCATCCAACATGTGATCCCTCTGGGTTTTCTTTGAAACAACATTACACGTGATAATGTTCTACACTGTAAATGGAAACATGGTATTTAATTAAAAATAGTAAATTGACTTAAATCAGTTTTCATCAAATAGTGATTAAGACTCACTTTTAGTAAGTTACTTGTAATTTGTGGTCAAAAAATCTCAGTAGCTCAGTTAACTTGAGCTCGTTTCATTTAGAAAAAGTAAGTTTTTGATAAGTGTGAACAAATCCCGTATCATATCGCGATAAGAAGACATCTCGCGCATGCTCAGAATAGAACCACACACGCACACTGCGCATGCCTCATTTTTGAGCGCGTTTCACTCTTCTCTTGGGAAATATCGTAACAGATACCAGTAAGTATGTTTTTTTAATCATAATGTATGAAGTTGGTATTAAAATGTTTTTTAACAGGCGATGTTGGTGTGCATTTCTCGCAGAAATATGGGTATTGTCTCAGCTCGTGTTAGCTAACGGTAGAGCTAGCCAACTAATGATATTTAACATAAACCTAGCTAGTGGCAATATTCCACAATATAATTTTAAATTTTCGTTTGAGGCAATTGTGCTCTCGCGTGCCGTGGAAGTTAAAAGTCGCAGGGAAAAGAAAGGTGGAGGCACGCGGGGTGTCTTCCCCCAGTTGCTTCTTAGCAGCTAAGCTAAAAAGGATACACGAGTCTGTCAAGTCTCCCGTTTTGGCCGGGAAACTACCGTATTTTACCCCTCTTTCCCGTCGTGATCCCGAATTATTATTTTCCCGGAAATCTCCCGTATTATAATATTATTTAAAAAAAAAAAAACATTCCGGTGCCTCTGTCACTAGCCTCGCGAGAACTGCCACCTGCAGTCGCCTCGGTGGCAGTTCTCGCGATGTTACTGCTGGCGCGGTCGAGAACAAACCCGGAAAAACACAGAGATGGATGTAACGAGAAGTAACGAGAGAGGACGCGTACCTGCCAAAAAAGTTAAGATTTCGTGTAAATATGTTGAAAAATGGGACAGCGAATTTATTTTCCTAAAGTTTATGCGTTTTTTAAGATTTGTAACTGCGACTTTAGTCTCATGGGGGAAGGAACGATGTCCGCCAGCATGAAAAATCCGTCAAGCACAAAGGTAGGCTTATCAGATTGTGACCACATAACTGGTTTGAAAGAGGCTGATAGGTAGTTATTTTAGATTTCTTGTAAACCTGTCTTAAAATGTTAGGGGTCCTGGACTTTGGTTGGCTAGTGCAGGGGGCTGCAACCTGCGGCTCTGGGGCCACATGTGGCTCTTTGGTCCCTCAGCAGTGGCTCCTCCAAGCTTTGATCAAAACTAACTTTAAACTGAATTTTATTTGTTCTTATAACAACAAAAAGGGCTAGTTTTAGCAGTTTTTCCTGTCATTTCCTTTGCAAATGTGTGAATACTAGAACTAATAGAAGGAGTAAAACACAAGTTAACTTTATTTATTTGAAGTAGGATACAGTATTTAATTTTTCCACAATTAAAATAATTTACCTAGACCTGCATAGTTCATTATTTTATTTTTTAATTGGGAAAGATCACATTATTTTTTCCTTCTTTATGATAATCTGGTCTTTTTTAGTCTTAAAATGTAAAAATATCAACAAATCATTAGATATTTTCAGCTTTACAATGGCCAGAAAACTACCGGTCAGAAAATTGTCCTTTAACAAACTTAAAGTGGTCTGTGGGCCACCAGTTGAGAATCCCAGTTGGCTCCGGAAACATTTAATTTAGTGAACAAAGGGGCAGAAATGGCTCTTTTGATCATAAAGGTTGTAGATCCCTGGCCTAGTGGGGTGGCTCGGCGTACCCGGCAGAAAATTTCCCTTATTTTTAAATACAAAACTTGACAGGTGACGAGTGAGTCGCACAGACTGCAAACACTTAAAAAAATAATAGCAACCTGAACTAGGGATGTCCCGATCAGGTTTTTTTGGCCTCGAGTCCGAGTCCGAGTCCTTTAATTTGAGAATTGGCCGATTTCGAGTCCCAATCCGATACTTCTAAAATACATTTTTAAAATGAAGGGAAAAAAAAGAAACAGATCTAGATGTCCCTTAATTTTTATATTATTTACCTTAATATTTAACAGAATACTTCTGTGAGGTAGATTGAACAATCAAGTACCGTAATAAGATTTTAAAAAAATTCTTCACGTTGAAGTTTAGTGTAACAGTATGAAATAAAAATGTCTAATTTAAAATAAGCAGCTCAACTTAAAATACTGAGCAGGCATGTAAACAAATAAGAAACTTAGGTTGTTGTGTTAAATGCAGCCTTTTCCTTACCTCCTCTTGAAATACGAACTGTCTGTACCTCCTCTTGAAATACGAACTGTACATAACTCACAGTTTGCAAACGCAATATCTTTGTCATCCACTTTAAAATATCTCCACACGACAGACATCGCTGCCTCCCTTCAAGCTGCCGCGTTCCGCGTCTTTTTTACGACAGTCACTGCTTTACGGCAGGCGCGGCTGCAAAAATATTGTGCACGTTTTGTTTCGAGACAATTTGACTCTGTAACACAACATACAGTTAATATAATATTCCCGTTTGTGTTTAGAATAAATCGCTGCCTCCACTTAAAGCTAATGCTGCGTTCCACTTCTTTTTTACGACAGTCACGCTTTACGGCAGGCGCTGTTGCTAAAATATTGTGCACGTTCTTTTTCGAGACAATTTGACTCTGTAACACAACATACAGTTAATATAATATTCCCGTTTGTGTGTAGAATAAATATACACATATATATCCGATCCCTGATCGGTGTGTAACGCCCGAGTCGAGTCGAGTCTGAAATCACGTGATCGGGACCCGGTTTTCGATCACGTGATCGGATCGGGACATCCCTAACCTGAACCAAACGTTTGGTTCTGCTGCCCCTTGGCTTGTTGATCACGGATCAGACAGGCCACCAGCAAACCTCCCATTTCAGTCTGCTCAACAACTACTAGCTAGCTTCTGTTAGCTGTGCAAAGGGTCCCTGTGTGAAACGGTGAGCATCTTCTTCTTTCGGCTTTTCCCTTTTCAGGGGTCGCCACAGCGAGTCATCCTCCTCCACCTCACTCTGTCCTCTGCATCCTCATGTCCTCACTCCAACTACCTTCATGTCCTCTCTAACTGCATCCATATATCTTCTCTTTGTCTTTTTCCTGGCAGCTGCAGCTGCATTTGTACTCGGACCCACACAAATAACTGAGCTTGGCATGTAATGAATAAGTGATTATTCTCATGTGTAATGTAATTCGAACTGTAAAACTAAAATAGTTTTTTTCTTAATTTTCTAATTTATAACCACAAGTCTGGTTAATGTTATTACAGGAAATCCCTGTTTGGAAAAGCATCTTTAAGCTTGAAGAATGGCAGGCACAATTCCCTTTATTGGTGACGCTTCATGTGAGTAAAATCCATCACCATTAAATGACTTATTCATTTATCTATTCATCTTAAACATCAGAATGAATGTGTCATAAGGCCCTCTCACACTTGAACGTTTTAGACAACTCATGCCAACTTGTGAAAATTTAGGAGATATCTATAGTGCAGCTATGTTTACTCTTTAAGATTTTTATTCCTGTTAATGTGACGAGACATTTCCATTTATTAACAGATGACAGCATTGATGAAACATATGGTGTGAATGTGCAGTTTGAATCTGATGAAGAGGTAAAGGTTTTTTTTCATGATGTTACAGGTAGTCCCCGACTTACGAGCGAGTTCCGTTACAACGAGGCGCTCGTAACACGGAAATCTCGTAAATTGGAACGGCCGCCACGTGTCTCGTAAGTCCGGAATTTCGCTCGTAAGTTGGAACGGTTTTGCTAGCGCGACTACAAACACTTGTTTTTCATCGAAAAACTGCTTATGAGTGCATAAAAATGATCGGAAACGTGTGTCCACATGTTTAGCTAACGAACTGTGGTGAAAAAACACAGAAAAACATGGTATTTTTTGCGTTTTTTCCAAAAAATTCGCCAGCTCGTAAGTCCGGAACCTCGTAAGTAAGAGCGCTCGTAAGTTGGGGACTACCTGTATATTCCTTTTTGTTCTCAGCTTTCTGCACAACGAACTGACCCTCATTGAAAATAAGATTCACCTGACTTTGAATTTCACTGATGAAAGTTATTGTAAATTTTGTCCTCAAAAGCTTTGGAACATCCAGATGTTTGTGCTCAAAATAAATTATAAAAGTAATCATTTTTCTGGTTTGCAGGAAGGAGATGAAGACCAGTTTGGAAAAGTACGAGATGAACACTCAGATGAATACGGTGAAGGAGATATATTATTATTAATAATAATAATTAATATTTTGAAATTGTTTGTGTTTTTCACACGCACAGTTCAGTATTGTACCATGCTGGCGAGTGCTCAGAGTGAAGCAGAAAAGGAACGTATCATAGGGAAAATGGAGTCGGATCAGGAGCTGTCAAAAATCGTCTACCAGCTTCAGGAGACCGAGAAGGAGGACATACAGTAATTTGGGTAAGACTTCCTGTTTGTGAAGTTATGCCATAAAACCATTTGTCTGTGTGGACCGTCACAGCTCGGTTTTGTTTTCTAGGAAGAGCGATCTCGCAGGGAGAGGATAAATGGAGCTTATTTATATAGCGCTTTCCAGCCCCCTGTGAGGAGCCCCAAAGTGCTTTACAGTACCAGCCATCCACCCATTCATTCAGACATTCATACACCGGTAGTGGTAGCCTTCCTTGCAAGGCGCCATCCAGACCTACCGGGAGCAACTCGGGGTTAAGTGTCTTGCTCAGGGACACAACGACACATGGTGGGCGGATGCGGGATTCGAACCTCCAACCTTCCGATCAGGGGTCGACTGCCATTACCACTACACCACGGCCGCCCCAGGGTGAGGAAGTCTCGTGTTGATGACTTGGAAGCAATGGACATTGGCCATGGAGAGGTAAATACTGTCACATTTACATACATACCGGTACATACATACTTGCATACATACATGTACATGTACACGTACATATATACATGCATACATACATACGTACATACATGTACATACCGGTACATGTACATACCGGTACATGCATGTACATACCGGTACGTGTACGTGCGTGTACATACCGGTACGTGTACGTGCGTGTACATACCGGTACGTGTACGTGCGTGTACATACCGGTACGTGTACGTGCGTGTACATACCGGTACGTGTACGTGCGTGTACATACCGGTACGTGTACGTGCGTGTACATACCGGTACGTGTACGTGCGTGTACATACCGGTACGTGTACGTGCGTGTACATACCGGTACGTGTACGTGCGTGTACGTGTACGTGCGTGTACATACCGGTACGTGTACGTGCGTGTACATACCGGTACGTGTACGTGCGTGTACATACCGGTACGTGTACGTGCGTGTACATACGTGTACGTGTACGTGCGTGTACATACGTGTACGATGTACGTGTACATACGTGTACGTGCATGTACGTGTACATACGTGTACGTGCATGTACGTGTACATACGTGTACGTGCATGTACGTGTACATACGTGTACGTGCATGTACGTGTACATACGTGTACGTGCATGTACGTGTACATACGTGTACGTGCATGTACGTGTACATACGTGTACGTACTGTACATACGTGTACATGCATGTACGTGTACATACGTGTACATGCATGTACGTGTACATACGTGTACATGCATGTACGTGTACATACGTGTACATGCATGTACGTGTACATACGTGTACATGCATGTACGTGTACATACGTGTACATGCATGTACGTGTACATACGTGTACATGCATGTACGTGTACATACGTGTACATGCATGTACGTGTACATACGTGTACGTACGTGTACATGCATGTACGTGTACGTACGTGTACATGCATGTACGTGTACGTACGTGTACATACGTGTACATGCATGTACGTGTACATACGTGTGCATGTACGTGTACATACGTGTACATGCATGTACGTGTACATACGTGTACATGCATGTACGTGTACATACGTGTACATGCATGTACGTGTACATACGTGTACATGCATGTACGTGTACATACGTGTACATGCATGTACGTGTACATACGTGTACATGCATGTACGTGTACATACGTGTACATGCATGTACGTGTACATACGTGTACATGCATGTACGTGTACATACGTGTACATGCATGTACGTGTACATACGTGTACATGCATGTACGTGTACATACGTGTACATGCATGTACGTGTACATACGTGTACATGCATGTACGTGTACATACGTGTACATGCATGTACGTGTACATACGTGTACATGCATGTACGTGTACATACGTGTACATGCATGTACGTGTACATACGTGTACATGCATGTACGTGTACATACGTGTACATGCATGTACGTGTACATACGTGTACATGCATGTACGTGTACATACGTGTACATGCATGTACGTGTACATACGTGTACATGCATGTACGTGTACATACGTGTACATGCATGTACGTGTACATACGTGTACATGCATGTACGTGTACATACGTGTACATGCATGTACGTGTACATACGTGTACATGCATGTACGTGTACATACGTGTACATGCATGTACGTGTACATACGTGTACGTGTACATACGTGTACATGCATGTACGTGTACATACGTGTACATGCATGTACGTGTACATACGTGTACATGCATGTACGTGTACATACGTGTACATGCATGTACGTGTACATACGTGTACATGCATGTACGTGTACTGTATGTACGTGTATGTACATGTACGTACGTGTATGTACGTGTATGTACATGTACGTACGTGTATGTACGTGTACGTACGTGTATGTACGTGTACATACGTGTACGTACGTGTATGTACATGTACATACATGTACGTACGTGTATGTACATGTACATACATGTACGTACGTGTATGTACATGTACATACATGTACGTATGTGTATGTACATACATGTACGTACGTGTATGTACATACATGTACATACGTGTACGTGTATGTACATGTACATACATGTACATACGTGTACGTGTATGTACATGTACATACATGTACATACGTGTACGTGTATGTACATGTACATACATGTACGTGTACATACATGTACGTGTACATACATGTACGTGTATGTACATGTACATACATGTACATACATGTACATACCAGTACGTGTATATACATGTACGTGTACATACATGTACGTGTACATACATGTACATACCGGTACGTGTACATACATGTACGTGTATGTACATGTACATACATGTACATACGTGTACATAAATGTATGTGTACATACATGTACGTGTACATACATGTACGTGTACATACAGGTACATACTACATGCATGTACATACAGATACATACTACATGCATGTACATACAGATACATACTACATGCATGTACATACAGGTACCTACTACATGCATGCATGTACATACCAGTACATACATGCATGTACATACATACCAGTACATGCATACATGTACATACCAGTACATACATACATACAACGTAATTACTACACACATACATACATACTACATGCATACATACACACATACATACCACATACATACATACCTACAACATACTCCATAAATACTACACACATAATACATACATACTACATACATATAAATACATATATACATACAAATACATATACATATAAATACATATATATATATATATATATATATATATATATATATATACACAAATATGCATATACATACATGTATATATATACATACATTTACATACGTATGTATGTATGTAGTATGTATGTAGATGGCCTCGTTCATAGGAACGATGGTTTTAGAGAGGAGTAAAGGAGGCCATCTTTGTGAAAAGAAACCGTCCATCATTAAAAATGGGTTGAGGCCTCCTGGTTCAACTGTCCCCCTCCTACAATGCTGTTATTGCTAGTATCACTCAGCCCTCTGTGAATAGCAAACAACCATCAGGGTACTAACGATCCATCGTTAGGCTGATGGTCCTCCTTGATCATGGGAGCAGCTGGTTTTGTTTGTCATCAGAAAACTGGTTGATCCACTGAGAGGGTGCTATTTATAAGACTAAGCTGAATACAGCAGCTCAGACTGAGGAAGTCTTTCAGACGAAAGACGAAACATTTCTACTTTTTTGTTTTGTTTTGTTTTTTGAATGTCCAGAGGACCAGACTTAGCTTTTTTAAATATGTATTTTACTTTACTGAAACGTCAAAATAATTATAATGGTCGTCTTTTCTTTTAACAGGTGTTTTTTTTCGGATAAATCCAGAAAAGGGAACCAAAGTGGAGAACAAACACTCAAAGCGTCGTCTCAACCTGAACCCCCGAGTCCTCACCCTGATACAGGAACTCACCGATCACGAGTGGTGTGACACCTAAATAAGGACTCTCTCTGTGGACTCTAACTTGTTCAATGAAGAGGTACTGCAAGTTTTTGCTTTTTGGACTGTTAGCAGGAAAAAAAAATTGAAGTTTCTGCTCTGTGGACTGTTCATTGAAGAAGCACTGCAAGTTTTTGTTTTTGGACTGTTAGCAGGAAAAAAACATTTGAAGTTTCTGCTCTGTGGACTGTTCATTGAAGAAGCACTGCAAGTTTTTGTTTTTGGACTGTTAGCAGGAAAAAAACATTTGAAGTTTCTGCTCTGTGGACTGTTCATTGAAGAAGCACTGCAAGTTTTTGCTTTTTGGACTATTAGCAGGAAAAAAATATTTGACGTTTCTGCTCTGTGGACTGTTCATTGAAGAAGCACTGCAAGTTTTTGTTTTGTGGACTGTTAGCAGGAAAAAAATATTTGACGTTTCTGCTCTGTGGACTGTTCATTGAAGAAGCACTGCAAGTTTTTGTTTTGTGGACTTTTAGCAGGAAAAAAATATTTGAAGTTTCTGCTCTGTGGACTGTTCATTGAAAAACCGCAAGTTTTTGGACTGTTCTGTTGGAGAAAAGGTACCGGTACTACAAGTTGTTGCTTTGTGGACGGTTGACGTATTGCACATTTTTGCCTAAACTTCCACATTTCCACATTTTTTGTTTAAAGTACTGTATTAAGACAACTGCTAAAAATGTAAACATTTACATTTAATTTATTTTAAGCTTTTTGCCTGGCATTTGGTACATTTTGTTAATTGAAAACTGTCTTGACTAAAAGAGGCTAATCTTCAGTTTTTGATTGTGGATTAAGTCAGAGTTGCTGAATTGTTTAAAAATGGTGACAATAAATTTTTCGAAAGTGATATGTACCTCTCATTCCATGATGTTACATTTTGCATGTTTTGTAATGACAGTAGTAGTACTGGTAGTCAGTTAGCGGGTTTAAAAAGTAACTTACCATTTAATTTGATTATTATTAGCGATGAACAAAATACACAAAATATCCTTTATTTTACATACAAAATTTTACTGTGGTTTTACCAGTTTAAATTAGTTTTTTGTTTGATATTTCCCAGTTAATTTAGCCAGTTGTTGATGTACAAAATGATTTGGTAGTAAGTTGTAGGTATTTAGTAATTCTAAGTGGGGTTAAATTTACATCAGTCCACACAAATTAAAAAAAATAAGTTAACACTAAGCATGGCTAATGAGTTATCTGAACTTATTTTTTTTGTATTAGTTGTACTACTTGATTTAGTACTGCAAACTTAAAAAAGATTAGCTTTTCTTACTCACTAATTCTAAGTGGGGTTAAATTTACATCAGTCCACACAAATTAAAAAAAATAAGTTAACACTAAGCATGGCTAATGAGTTATCTGAACTTATTTTTTTTGTATTAGTTGTACTACTTGATTTAGTACTGCAAACTTAAAAAAGATTAGCTTTTCTTACTCACTAATCTTAAGACTACTTTGCTTAATTTTTTTGAGGCAACGACTTTGCGTACTTTTTTTAAGTAAGGTGAACTAATTAGATCTTACAGTGTAACAGCTCTGAAAAGAATTAGTTACTCCTGGTAGTGATCTTCCTCTCTTAAACCCACAAAGACAGACGAGTCACCTTCAAGACGTTTATCAGCAGCGTTCGCAGTTCCAACACCTTCTTCTGCATGGAAAAATAACAGTTTTTCTGTTTATATATAAATTGTGAGTATAAAAGGAGGGGCTAACAAGCTGCCCCTGCAAACAGCAGTGTACGTTAGGAAGACATCAGCAAAGCACTCATTTTAAAACAGACACCATGTCCCTCTGCACCCCAGAAATCTGGCCAAACCCAGCAGCCTCGGCTTTCCACACAACGATGATGGATTTCTTCTGGTTTACAGTGTTGGACCAAAGGGTGGTCATAACCTCCTGTAGCACAGCTGCCTGAGGCAACAGCTTCAAACTGAATATGAAATAGATTTAAGTTGGGTTTCCCATGTTTCAATAAAACACAGAAATGCTATAGAAGTCACATGTTTACAAAATACTTTAATGCAGCATGGTGAGATTAAAGTTTGTTTCCTAATCCCAATACACAAAATAATGCAACAAATACCCAAATTAGCATTAATAATAATAAATGTAATTTATAATAAATAAAATGTATAAATCATAATTTATAATAAATAATAATAATGAAATAACAAAATAAAAATTATACAAATATTACAGACACAAACCGTATTATTTAAAAGACAATAGATTATATGCCACGGACTTCCGTTCCAGCACTTCCGCCGTCATTACACAGACGGCGCACTTCCGGTTAGCGGGAAAGACACGGACATAAATGACTAAATACAATTAATAAAACATCTGCATACACACCAATAATAACTCTTTACACATATAAATCCATATAAAATTATGGCGACGTTCCCCCTACGGGATAGCCGCGATAAATATTCGCCCAAACCCCCCCTCGGAACAGCTGTACCCACCGGTGGGCGGACACAACGGAACTCACTTGTAGTGCCAGTAGCGCGCAGCCGCTTCCAGTTTCGGGTCGTTGTCATGGTCTGCTACTAGGAGCTAACGCTAACAACAACGGCGGTGGATGGGAACCGGAAGTGGCGGATGTGTGTTGCATTTTACCGGAAGTACGTCACGGCCCCCCGTGGCATATAGTCTATTGAAGCTTGAGTGGCAAGAAGAAAACATTTCCTCAGAAAAATACCATTTACCACACTTTCTGCCATATAAGTTGTGTCAGTCCAAATATGTGTAATGAAGTGGAAACAAACTAAAATATGTTGCTTTGCCATATGAGTCGCATCTATTATGCATCACCGCAGACCACCTGGAAACGTGGGATGGTGTTGTGCCAAAAATTGATTGACTGCCAAACGGCAGCTGCGGGAACGTGCACGGGAGGACTTTTAACAAGAATTTAATAAGATTAACACTTACAAATATTTGTTTGCTTGAAATTATAGCAAAAGTGTGTCTCAGTTGAACTTCCTTAATAAATGCACTTTGATTGTCAAATCAGCTGCATTTCACCTTGGCAGCGCTGAGTCAAGGGCCCTCTAGTGGCTGAAAATGGTAGTGTTCAATATCTTCCATGTCAGAATGAATAAAATCGTCAGATCTCAGCCAAAAAATGGGTTATAAATATGGAGGGGGAAAAACAAATACATCGTTTCGCTGTATAAGTCGCAGGGCATGCAAATTTATGCAAAAAGGTGTGACTTATACAACATAAATTACGGTATATGGACAAATAAACAGGCATGTGTAACTTTTATTCTGTTCTCTTGTAAACCAAGACCTGTCAGTGTGCTGACCAGTGATGGTGGTCCTTCCTGGGTGTCCACTACTGTGTTTTTGAATGACCGGCCCTGGTACGACACTGAGGGTCATTCTGAAACAAATTAAACGAAACAATCCGTTTCTAATGCGACTTATTGTTCTCCTATGTGTGTAACAAACATTCTTGCAATAAAGCGATGAATAGTGACTGCTACATCATGTTTGATGTGACAAAACAGAAATAATTGTTTCAGAATGCTGCCTTTCTATAACTTCTGTGGTTTTAGGTCTCCATCTCTTAAACACTCCTGCTTTTCCCTCTCATTCAGATGACAAAACAAAAAAAACTTCAGGGAAAGAAATGATTTCAGATAAAATATTGCCTAAAAAAATGAATTAGCATGCCGGTAATGTGCCGAACAACAAATCACCCAATGCCTTCAGAAAAATCTAAAACAAAACGGGAAACATTTAGCCTTGCTCAGGAGAGTTCTCCAACAGGAAAATATTGTTTATAGTGTTATAAAGATTATATCAAGGCGCCGTTGCGACTAATTTATACAGCGTCTTGAATTTCCCGCACATATCTTCTGCCCACATCCTCTTCTAATGAGAACACAATGCATTTACATGGGACATTAGTCTGCATACCATGTTTTACAGGATGGGGTTTTAGTGATTATTCTTCTCACACAGTCTTTCAAAAAATTAGTTTTTAAGATCAGAGTCGTTTTTTTGACCACATCCCGAAGGACAGTCTCAAAAGGCTGGCACGGATGGGCGTGTTTCACCACAAAGCTCAGAGTGGTTGAACGTAGGGATCAGACTGTGTCCATGATGTGTGTGTTTGTGTCCCTGACGTGGGTTGTGTAACCATCAGACAACCGCAGTTTAACAGAGAGATGCCCTGGAAAGCACAGGAGCACTAGTCATGGTCAGAGCTGTGTTCTCCATCGCTGTCAGCACCTCAGTGTGAGTAAGAGACTAATGGTTTGAAGGATCATGTATCTGGATAAGTCCTGGTTAAACTATGAAATTATAGTGTCTCTCACAAGTATAACTTTTGACTTTCTGCTACAAGAAAGACAAAAACAAATACCATATTTTTTGCAATATAATTCACACCTTTTTTTGCATAAATTTACAAGTCCTGAAACTTATACACTGAAGCAACTAATATATGTTTTTTCACTCCATATATAAGGATGCGTGATATTGGATATTTGACTGATATCCGATATGATGATATGTTAAAACGTATTTGGCCGATAACAGATACCAATGTTTTTTTAATGTACTTTGTCAGAACATAGCCCTCTTATTTAGGCTTATTTGCTACAAAAATTGTGTAACAGCTGTAAGAGCTGGTGACATATATTCAGTAACAGCCATATGATATGAATAGCACTTTAACGTGAAAAGTGTTAAATATTATTTATTAGCTTTAGTCACCTGCGATGCTGTCTCACTTGTGGAGGCTTGTTCCAGGTTCCTAGCTGCAGTGTGGGATACTCTGCACTCCTGTGCATGAAGGACAGCCTTTTTAAGTTAAACGTTTTTGTCTATCCATTGTGCCTTAAGACTAATCCTGCTAATGGGGCTAATGCAACGTCCAAATGTCTGTGGTAAAACTCACCCGAGTGCTATCAGCTATTAGCTTCTCAATGACGTCGGAAATGACGGCTTGTAACTCAGGTAAGGGTAGGTCGGAAAAATATCAGACTGGGGAGGATGTAGAGACGCTCAAAGTCAATATAGTCCGAAAATCTTTTAAATCCGATATCCTCAACAACAACAACAAACGTTCACACCGCCAATATTTTGACTTCTTCCTCTCTGCTGTGATCAGATCAGGTAGGCGCGTGTGACGTCAGCACATTGTGCTGCCGCTGCAGGCATCCTTGTCACTGGGTTGCCATACAAACAGCATAGTTAAGATCAGTGAGTTATTTTGATGGAATAGCTGATATCCAATATTTAACTTTAATGCTAATATCAGCTGATATTGACACCATACAGATAATATCGTACATCCCTATTTACAACCCAATATTTGGCTGTGATCTGACGATTTCATTCATTCTGGCATGAAAAATATTGAACACTACCACTTTCAGCTGCTGAGGGCCATTCGAGCAATATGGCAAGCCAAATGTCTCACTAATAGGTAAAAGTGACTATTAATGATACACTTGGCTTGCCATACAACCGCCTTCGTCTCACTTCGGAACTCTTGGAGCAAACATCAAATCAGCTGCATTTTGCCGCGTCGCCCAGGCAAAATGCAGCTGATTTGACCATTAAAGAGCATTTAATAAGGAAAAGTTAAACTGAGACACACCTTCACTATAATTTCGAGCAAACAAATAATTGATTTTATGTGTTAATCTTGTTAGATTTTTGCTAAAGTCTTCCCGTTCACGCTCCCGCAGCCGTCATTTGGTAGCCAATTGATTTTGGCACAACACCAACCCATGTTTCCGTGTGATCATCGATGACACATAACAGATGCAACTTATATGGTGAACGACTTATTTAAATTTTTTCCCCAGAATTAGACATTTTTGGACTGATGTGACTTATACGGCGGCAAGTACGGTATGTCAAATTTAGCAAACCTAATATTTAAAAAAAATGGGGGGGGAATATAACTATTAAAAATAAGTAAAAGCTATTGTTAAGATTTTTTTAAAGTGTGGTTGTACAGACAAGTTATGAATAATTAATATCCTACCTGCTGTAGGGCACATGTTTGAAGAAAAGTTGAACAACCAGACTGACAAGCCAAGTCAAAGGCCGAAACAAATTGCTGTCGTCTTGAAACAACCCCGTGTCTAATATCACAGCGTTTTATGCAAATGTCACATTTGAGAAATGATGAGAACGTGGACAGCAAAAGAATTGAAAATTATCAAGAAAACAAAAAAAGCTGACATGGCAGAAAAACAAACTTACAGTCAGACCTGAGTGCCCAGAAAGCAGCAGGCAAAAACCTGAAAGACTGAAGACCCGAAACTGTTGAAAGCCAACTGAAACAACTGAGCATGCTCAGCTGGCAGCTGGATGGAGAAATGATGGAAGGGGTGATTACTGAGTGACTACAGCTGGGGCTGATTAGCAGATGAAGGATAGATGAGCAATGAGTTGAAGCCAGAATCACTGAGGAGAACTAGGGAGGAGAACTGGAAAACTAAATCTAGAATACTTTGTAAAATGAAACACATTAACACCAACTCTCTCTCTCTCTCTCTCTCTCTCTCTCTCTCTCTCTCTCTCTCTATATATATATATATATGTATATATATATATATATATGTATATATATATATATATATATATGTATATATATATATATATATATATATATATATATATATATATATATATAATACAGGTAGTCCCCGACTTACGAGCGAGTTCCGTTACAACGAGTTGCTCGTAAAGCGAAAATTCGTAACTTGGAACGGCCGCCACGTGTCTCGTAAGTCCGGAATTTCGCTCGTAAGTTGGAACGGTTTTGCTAGCGCGACTACAAACACTCGTTTTTCATCGAAAAACTGCTTACGAGTGCATAAAAATGATCGGAAACGTGTGTCCACATGTTTAGCTAACGAACTGTGGTGAAAAA